>ONZH01008371.1:0-14007 GCA_900303285.1 Rhinella marina
GTATATATTCTCCCCTCCCCCGCCGTATATATTCTCCCTCCCGCCGTATATATCCTCCCCTCCCCCGCCGTATATATTCGCCCCCTCCCCGATATATTCTCCTCTCCCCCTCCCCTTTTGTATATATCCTCCCCTCCCCCGCTGTATATATTCTCCTCCTCCCCCTCCCTGTGTATATTCTCCTCTCCCCCTGTATATATTCTCCCTCACCCCGCTGTATATATCTCCCCTCCCCTGCTGTATATATTCCCCTCCCGCTGCTGTTATATTTCCTCCCCTCCCCCGCTGTAATATATTCTCCCCTCCCCCCGCGTATATATTTCCCTCCCCGCCGTATATATTCTCCCCCTCTCCCCGCCTGTATATATCCTCCCCTCCCCGCCGTATATATCCTCCCTCCCCCGCCGTATATATCTCCCCTCTCCGCCGTATATATTCTCTCCCCGCCCGCCGTATATATCCTCCCCTCCCCGCTTATATATCTTCCCCTCCCGCTATATATATCCTCCTCCCCTCCCCCCTATCGGATCCCATTCTACCTTGAGTTAATTAACGGCTGAATCTCGCGCACGGGGTTCATGGATGAGTCGTATAAAGTTTTGCTGATTTTGACTTGCTCTCTGAGGGGCACGGGGCGGTAGTCGGTGTGGTAGAGCTCAGCGCGAGCAGGACGCCAGCAGGCGGAGATTGGGCAGAGTGCGCTCATCACGATCTGCACCTCCGGCCCGAGGATTTTTTCCTGAACACGAAGAAAGAAATCAACAGAAAACCAATAAAATGTCCCCCAGAACGAGCCCGGCCCTGGACCCAGCATGGCGCCATAAACACATAACAGGGGGGCCCGGGGGGTATGATGGGGGTTATACTCCGATAATACAACACTCACTTGGCCGCAGGTTTCTGAGTCACATACTGAATCTTGGTGAGGAGAAGCTCCAGCAGGTAACCCCGGTGCGAGTCCCAACATGTGCAGCTGCGTCCACCACCATCATCCCTAGACACGAGAGCACAACACCCCATCATCATCAGAGCAAGAGAGCACAAACCCATCATCATCAAAACAGAAGAGCACAACACCCATCATCACAGAACAGAAGAGCACAACACATCATCATCAGAGCAGAAGGAGAGCACAACACCCATCATCATCAGAGCAGAAGAGAGCAACAACACCATCATCATCAGAGCAAGAGAGCACAACACCATCATCATCAAGAGCACAACACCCATCATCATCCTGAGACATGAGAGCACAACACCCATCATCAGAGCACAACACCCATCATCATCCCTGAGACATGAGAGCACAACCCATCATCATCAGAGCAGGACAGCATAACACCCATCATCATCAGAGCACAACACCCATCATCATCAAGCAAGAGAGCACAACCCCCCATCATCATCAGAGCACAACACCATCATCATCCCTGAGACATGAGAGCACAACACCCATCATCATCAGAGCCAACACCCATCACATCAAGCAAGAGGAGAGCACAACACCCATCATCATCAGAGCAGGAAAGCACAACACCATCATCATCAGAGCAGGAAAGCAACCACCCATCATCATCAGAGCAGGAGGAGAGCACAATACCATCATCATCAGAGCAGGAGGAGGCACAACACCCATCATCAGAGCACAACACTCATCATCATCATCACAGCACAACACCCATCATCATCAGCACAACACCCATCATCATCAGAGCACAACACCCATCATCATCTCATCAGAGCACAACACCCATCATCATCAGAGCAGGAGACCCCAATGGAGGAGCAAAGAACCCCAACATCTTCTCCACTGAAGGAGACAACCCCCATCATCCGGTCATCTTGCAGCAGAGGGGACGCACCCAGCAGGTCGATCCTGTTCTCCTCGATCAGTCGGTTCACCAGACATTTGCTTTCTCGATGGTGCAGACGGCGACATCCAGAGAGGTGAAACCGCCGGCCGGAGCAGAGCTGCCCATGTATCCGCCAACCCGGACCCCCACCTCCTGGAAGAGGTTCTGGAAGACAAGACAGAACTCTACGTAACCGAGCACCGGTTGACCTCCGGTGGTCCACCAGCTACTGATCTCTATTGTAACCGAGCACCTGCAGAACTCTGGGGGCCCGCCTCCCGATCTCTAGGCAACGAGCGCCTTCTCTAGGCAACCGAGCGCCTCCCGATCTCTAGGCAGGACAACGAGAGCCTCCCGATCTCTAGGCAACCGAGAGCCCTCCCGATCTCTAGGCAACCGAGAGCTCCCGATCTCTAGGCAACCGAGAGCCTCCCGATCTCTAGGCAACCGAGAGCCTCCCGATCTCTAGGCAACCGAGAGCCTCCCGATCTCTAGGCAACCGAGAGCCTCCCGATCTCTAGGCAACCGAGAGCCTCCCGATCTCTAGGCAACCGAGAGCCTCCCGATCTCTAGGCAACCGAGAGCCTCCGATCTCTAGGCAAACCGAGAGCCTCCCGATCTCTAGGCAACGAGAGCCTCCCGATCTCTAGGCAACCGAGAGCCTCCGATCTCTAGGGGCCCAGAACAGCCTTGGACCTACAGATCTCTGAGGCCCGGCACCCCCTGATCACTCGGTACAGCTGCCTATGGCCCGTAGGGGGCAGCACGGCTCTGTCCTCGTTACCTGTAGGTAGTACGTCTTCTCTTTGGCTACGGAGACGAAGGGCAGGATGAAGATAGCTTTCTTCCGCGTCTCCAGGACTCTCTTCAGGAGAAGCAGTTCGGCCACCAGAGTCTTCCCGGCGCTCGTAGGAGCTGAGGAGACAAGTCCAGTCACAGGGCAATTACATGTGGCAAGTGGCACTTCCCTCATGTACCCTGGAAATAATGCACAGTATGTGGGGGAGGGGCGACGTGGCGGACTACACTCACCAGAATAGACCAGGTTCTTCCCGGCCAGCACCTGGCCCTGCATCAGACACTCCGCCTGCCACTCGAACATCTGCAGCACCCCCAGGCTGGCGTACTTGTCCAGGACGGCCCGGGGCAGCCCCCAGCTCTCCAGGAGGAGCTTGTCCGCCAGCTCTGCCGGCACCGCCATGTGGGGTCCCGGACCTGCGGGAGACATCGGTGAGGAGTCCACATCAGACGCCATCAGTGACGCCCCTCATCAGGATGGCGGCATACTCACCAGTAGCAGACAGGCTGCCGTCCAGTAAGGAGCGGTCCAGACCACAAGGGGGCGCCAGGACTGACACGGAGGGGCTGGCGCTCGGCTGCTGCCTGCTCCGCTTCTCCAGTATGGACGCCTGCTGCGCGGGGCTGAACAGGATATAGTCCGTGGCGCTGGTGTCTGCCGCCCCCTCGGGGCCCGCGGTCCGGAGCCTCGGAGAAGTCCTGCAGTTCGGAGGTCGGGGCTTGCGGTGTGATTGGAGAGCGACTTTCTTAGAACTGGAGGGGCTCGCAGAGTCCTCAGACCCGGGGCTGGACAGGGAGCGGGGACGGACGCGTTTACGGCTGTTGTGGGGGCCCAGGGCTCCCTTCGTGCCTGACGCCGCCATCTTGGGATCGTTTTCTTTTGCCGTCAGCCCTCCAAACAAGATGGCGGCCAGGTTGGCTTTTGCAGCCGGTGCTTTGTGCGGCTTCTGCATGGCAGCGGTTACCGTCCGTCGCGGTCAGCGCGGAGAACGAGTCATATGAGCGTCATCTTTAGACCCGGGCCCCTCAGACCACACCCCAGAGGACGAGGGGCCCCAGGCACAGCGGGACCTGCGGAGGACACAAGAGGAGATGAGGACACGCCCCAGACAGCTGCCATCTTGTAGTCAGCGCACAAATCAGTGGTGACATCGCTTTATAACCCTGACCAGACAGAATGTGACTCCGGCTTAACTACAACTCTCAGCATCTCTTCACTGCCAAAGGCCCCATGCTGGGAGTTGTAGTGTAGCCACAGGCTGGAGCTCACTGTGGAGAAGTGACGTCATCACTGGACTGAACCATCAACACTACTTCCCCCCCATATCTCCCATAGAGGGGTTATTCCTCTCCCCCTCCTATAGAATGGTCAGCTCCGGCCGGCCATCTTCCTTCCGCACATCCCCCTCACGCCCCGTCCATCTACCCCCGGTTTTCACCTCCTCCAGCTCCCGGTTCCCCTCATCGGCCTCCCTCAGTTCAAAACCGCCGCCGTCTGACAGGTTTAAACTCCGCGCGAGAGCTCCCTGCGCCGTCACACGTCATCAACCGAGCGACCGGACGAGCCCGGCGCCGCCATGTTTGTTGTGGGCAGCTGCCTCAGAGCTGGGTCCATTTGGCCGATTTCGCCTCATCTAACGCGGGGTGTGGGAGGGTTTCCTTCCCAGCAGACACAGGGTTAATGATGTAACGATACCAGGAATGAAGGGGGAGGGGAATAAGGGCCATTAACTGCAGCCTGCAAGGGGTTAACCTGTAATGACGTCAGCTGATCCCTATCCTATAAGTAGACAGTAGGGAGGCAGGGAGCAGTCAGCAGTTCTGGGGTCAGGTGAGATGGCAGGGTGTATGGGGGTTTCCTGGCCCACACCTGGGATGGTTGTGCAGGTCATCAACTAGCTTTTATTTATCCAGGCTCCTGATGTTATTGGACTGGTGCGGTCTACTGGGAATGGTTTACAGAGGTGGGGTTGGGCGCAGGCGTAGCTGCACGTGGCGGTGTGGTGGGTGCAGGAGTGCTTGACGAGCTGCCATGTCTGCTCCTGGTGTCAGAGTTACTTCGTCTCTGGCTGTCTCTAACCTCCTGGTTGTTCTGGGACACGTCCTGCGCTTGTCTGTACTTCTATAGAGGAAAGTGACCGCGCTGGAGTGTTCACTCCTAAACTATAGTATGTTCCCCACTGTGGGTCCAAAGCTGAGTGATGTCATCAGGGGCTCCTTAGCTTCCTGTCAGTCGCTGGTGATGTCATCAATAGTTTACATGAGTTTCTAGAATAAATGGGCCACACTGTACATACATTACTTATCCTGTATTATACTCCAGAGCTGCACTCACTATTCTGCTGGTGCAGTCACTGTGTACATACATTACTTATCCTGAGTTACATCCTGTATTATACTCCAGAGCTGCACTCACTATTCTGCTGGTGCAGTCACTGTGTACATACATTACTTATCCTGTACTGATCCTGAGTTACATCCTGTATTATACTCCAGAGCTGCACTCACTATTCTGCTGGTGCAGTCACTGTGTACATACATTACTTATCCTGTACTGATCCTGAGTTACATCCTGTATTATACTCCAGAGCTGCACTCACTATTCTGCTGGTGCAGTCACTGTGTACATACATTACTTATCCTGTACTGATCCTGAGTTACATCCTGTATTATACTCCAGAGCTGCACTCACTATTCTGCTGGTGCAGTCACTGTGTACATACATTACTTATCCTGTACTGATCCTGAGTTACATCCTGTATTATACTCCAGAGCTGCACTCACTATTCTGCTGGTGCAGTCACTGTGTACATACATTACTTATCCTGTACTGATCCTGAGTTACATCCTGTATTATACTCCAGAGCTGCACTCACTGATCCTGTATTCCCTCCTCAGCCCTGAAGATGACGCATCAATCCTTCGAGAAATGTTCTTGGATTCCTTCCAGCCCCAAAGACAAGATGGAGACACTTTATAGGTAATTAGAGGGATCTTCCAGTTTCTCTAATGAAGGTTATTTATTATACATTTTTCTTGTAGTTTGTAAAGGGCATCTGTCAGCAGATTTGTCCCTATGACCCCGGCTGACCTGTTACATGTGCACTTGGCAGCTGAAGACGTCTGTGTTGGTCCTGTGTTCATATGTGGCCTCATTGCTGAGAAAAATTGTTTTATTATATGCAAATGAGCCTCTAAGAGCAATGGGGGCGTTACCGTTATACCTAGAGGCTCTGCTCTCTCTGCACTTTGACAGGGCCAGGTGTGATCACTCTTACACTGCCTTGTCCTGTCAGTCTAAGTGCGGAGGACGTGGCCTTTTTAGAGAGAGCAGAGCCTCTAGGTGTAACGGTAACGCCCCCGTTGCTCCTAGAGGCTCATTTGCATATAATAAAACATCATTTTTCTCAGTAGTGTAGACACATATGAACATGGGACCAACACAGACGTCTTCAGCAGCCAGGAGCTCATGTAACAGGTCAGCCGGGGTCATAGGGACAAAACTGCTGACAGATGCCCTTTAAGATCTCTGCTTGCTGTCATCAGTACGAGTCTGTCCAGGTCATGTTGCACACTGCTGCGTGGCTCTTTGCAGTGCGGTTAGGGATGCGGGTGTCACGTGGCAGCTCCAGCAGTGGCGGTGTGTGTGACGCCCCCGGCCTGATGCCGGTTTCTCCCGTTTCCCGCAGACACGGCTGTTGTGATCTCGAGGGGATCTGCAGGAGACGGCCACAGATCCTGGACTTCTCTCCAGACAGAGCGTCCGTCCAGGAGTGTGTGCAGCTGCTGGAGGAGGTAAGTACCTGCCGGGGGGCACTTACTGCCAGTCCTCGCCTCCTTCTGGTGCACCCCGTAACCTGCAGTGTCTCGTCAGCTCCTTGCAGATGGCGGCTGCTCCGGGGGTGTTCCCTGCGGATGTCAGGTTCTCTCCCCTGCATTCCAGGTCCTGTCCAGACATTGTGAGGAGGAGCGCAGGACCGGGGGGGCTCCGAGGTGAGTGTGCCCCGACCCTGCAGTACCACACACAACCTGTGGACACGTGTGGCGCTGTTCTAGACGGCAGACCTTATGTCAGTCTTGCACGCCCCTTTAATGGTATCGTAGGCAGCTCAAGGTTTCCACCCGTCTGTCCTGAGGGGGCAGGGGGGGTGACGCCGGCAGAGGTTTGTGGCCCCCCCCCCCCTAATGTATTTGCACGCCCCCAGGTCTCCGTTTCTCCTGCTGCGCGGTCTGTTCCTCCAGCTGGATGTGATGCGTCACTGGTATAACGTGGTGACGACGGCGCCCTGGCTCCAGGACCTCCTAGAGGTAAGTCTGACCCCGCCCCCTGCCCTGTGAACTGTCAGCAGTTGAAGGATGTAACTGAGCGTGTGCGACCACCTCAGTGAGGTGGACAGAGAAACTAGTAAAGGAGCAAACAGCAGGTGGCGCTGTACAGATAGATACTTCTTAAATATATATGCAATTACAGAAATGTTCAGATCCAGGCGCTGATTTGTAAAATATACAATATTTTTGTGGGGGCGACTACCGCCCCACCCCCATCCCCCGTTTAACCCAATATCTACAGATCGAGCCCTCTCCTAGAGTGCGCTCTGGTCTCTGACCCCTTTTCTTACAGGTCTGCTCTTCCGTGTTGGTTCCTAGGCCGCAGAGGACCTGCCTGTCCTGCAGAGGGCGCCGGGGGTCGGAGGTCAGTGTACGGCACTAATGTAGTCCTTAAAGGGGACCTCTCACCCCCCTGATGTCTGGTCTTGTGACTACCTGCCTCCCACATGTAATAACAGCCTGGAGCATCTATTCTTATGCTTCCTTTCAACCGTTCCTCTATTATTCCTGCTAGAAGTTATGACTGAATTCCTAGCAGTTTGCTATAAAGGTCCCGATGGGTGTTACCAGTTGGGGGCGTGTCCCTGCCCAGTCTGACAATGGGAGCAGTGATTGGACTGCAGGGACACGCCCTCAACTGGTAACGCCCAGCTGGACCGTTATTGGTTTCTGGTTCCTTCTCAGATGTCTTCAGGCAAAAGGCACAAATCTGACAACCGGGTGACGCTGGGCAGGAGGTCGGAGGAGCGCAGACGCGCCATAGAGGTGTACGGTGAGTGGGGCGGGGGTCTGGGTGTTTTATAGGGGGCCCCTGCTGTGACAGTGTGGTCCTGAGATCTGCTTCATCTCCAGCAGAACGTCTGCGCGGTCCGGAGCGGACGGGCGATGAAGAAGGGAAGGCCGAGCGCCCGGACCACAGCGCGGTGAGTGACGCTGCCCGTCCGCCCCTGTACCCGGCTGATGGGTGCCTGGGAAAATTAACCCCTTCTCTTCCAGGGTGTCTGGGCCTCCATCCAGCAGCTGAAGAACTCTCTGAAGAAGGATCTGGAGACTCATCAGCTTTACCTCCACTCCATAGAGACCCGGCTGAGCGGCCTGGAGCGGCGAGCGCAGGACGTCGGCAGCCACCTGGAGAGAGCCAGTAAGTAACTACTCCCTGACACATCACTCCCATCATCCTCCCTCACTCTAATGATTGTTCTCCTGTGATCAGATCTGGAGCTGGAAGCCATTAAACAAGGCAGCGTCACCCTGAAGACCCTGGTGGACGGGCAGATCTCTTCTCCGGTTACAGAAGACGTGGAGGAGGGTCTGTGGGCGCCATGGCGGCGGAGCGGGTGGCCGGTGGGTGTATAATGAACAGGCGGCGGATACAGTACAGCAGGTCGGAGTTTAACTTTTACTTCATCTCTACAGGAAGCTTGCAGAAGGACCGTCCCCGCCCGCAGCTGTGCCGGGGGTCATCCAGCAGACGGCAGCGCTGTGCATAAGAGGGAAGGGCTGCAGAGTGGACTGTCCACGTGTCAGCGCCACGTGGATGTGAGTCTGAGGGGGACATCACGTCCCTGCGCAGGGGTGGCCCTGATATGAGAACTGCTTACTGCCAGTGAATGGAACATTGTTTAGAAGTCTAACACTTCTCACAGCTGGAGGTTTGCTACAATGTATCAGAATTCCTGCTGTACTGTGCACAATGTATCAGGCGGATGGGCTGCAGTCTGTGCGGTGAGCTGAAGGGGGCGCTCCGTGCTGGGACCAGTCCAGACGGTGGGCCCCGAGTACTGCTGTGACTTGTAGTTCCCCCACTGCTCTCATGTCTCTCCTTCTTCCAGGTTCTCATACAGCAGATAACGCAGGAAATTGACCAGATGGAGAGCGACATAAAGTTCACGTCAAAGCTGCGCCAAAGCGTGGGATAGCGAGGACGCTGAGCGTGACGTGAAGGAGGAAGAATCTTAGAATTAATAAATGTAATATTTAATAAACGTATTTATTAACCTCAGGAAATGGGCTTGGAGTTAATGTGGGACGTTAAGGGGTTAATGTGGAGGGAGATTGAGCGGGATGGGCAGAAAATCCTGGGATGGACCAGTGGGAAACTAAGCAGTGGGTCCAATGATTGCCACAGGTGGCATCGCCTAGGGGAATGGGCTAGCTCCATGAAATACCTGCAGCTACCACTAGGGGGAGTGTCTTCTGCATTTATCTAGCAAAGTTTAATGGGGCTGCAGGGATCCTGGGGCGTGGAGCTTCCAGTTTCTCGTAATTTTGTCTAAAATGCATAAAAACTTCACGTTGCCCAAAAGTCCGAGCGGATCCGGTGCAGTATGGTTGACTGACAGTGAAACAGAAGTATACAATGTCTGCCTGTCTCTAGCCTCGTATACGGGGTTGCCAACCGTCCGTAAATTTATGGACAGTCTGTAAAAAGTGGTTGTTTTTCTCTGCCGTCCGTAGCGTCCGGCAGAAAAAAACGTCCATGATTTTTGGTCTGAAACGCCTGAAGTCTGTTCTGTGCATGCTTGTATGGCGGCCGTGGGTAAGACAAGCCTTCGCACACACAAGCAAGAGTGGGGAGGAAGGAGGAGGCGTTCCCCCGGTCACGTTTCCACTGCCCACCAATGAAACATCCGCTTATTCCTGCGTGGGCAGTGGCAGATGGACCTGAGGCCATTTTAAACTGCCAGCCGGCCAGGAAACACAGCAGCAGAAACACAGATCTGAGGTCTGATGGGGGCACAGTGGGCTGATCTGAGGTCTGATGGGGGCACTGAGTGGGCTGATCTGAGGTCTGATGGGGGCACAGTGGGCTGATCTGAGGTCTGATCTGATGGGGGCACAGTGGCTGATCTGAGGTCTGATGGGGGCACAGTGGGCTGATCTGAGGTCTGATGGGGCACAGTGGGCTGATCTGAGGTCTGATGGGGGCACAGTGGGCTGATCTGAGGTCTGATGGGGGCACAGTGGGCTGATCTGAGTTGTCTGATGGGGGGCACAGTGGGCTGATCTGAGGTCTGATGGGGGCACAGTGGGCTGATCTGAGGTCTGATGGGGGCACAGTGGGCTGATCTGAGGTCTGATGGGGCACAGTGGGCTGATCTGAGGTCTGATGGGGGCACAGTGGGCTGATCTGAGGTCTGATGGGGGCACAGTGGGCTGATCTGAGTCTGATGGGGGCACAGTGGGCTGATCTGAGGTCTGAGGGGGCACAGTGCTGATCTAGGTCTGATGGGGGCACAGTGGGCTGATGTGAGGTCTGATGGGGGCACAGTGGGCTGATGTGAGGTCTGATGGGGGGCACTGTGGGCTGATGTGAGGTCTGATGGGGGCACTGTGGCTGATTGTGAGGTCTGATGGGGGCACTGTGGGCTGATGTGAGGGTCTGATGGGGCACTGTGGGGCTGATGTGAGGTCTGATGGGGGCCACTGTGGGCTGATCAGTGGCCTGATGGGGGCACTGTGGGCTGATCAGTGGGCCTGATGGGGGCACAGTGGCCTGATGTGAGGCCTGATGGGGGCACAGTGGCCTGATGTGAGGCCTGATGGGGGCACAGTGGCCTGATGTGAGGACCATTACAGCGGGTCCTTATTATTTCTGGTAGAACTACTGGAGGCACTATGGTAAAAATGATTTCTATTATGGGGAATTATTACTACTACCAGGGGTACTATTGGGGGTGTTACTATTATTAGTACAATATGGAGGGCACTACTGCTAAAAGGGATACTGGTGGAGCATTATCACTATTGGGGCACTATTACTAATGAGGGCACTCTGGGAGAGAATTATTAGTATCAGTGGGACTGTCATGGCGGTGTGGGCCAAATAGAGAAGATGAGAAAAGAGAAGATCTATATCAGGAAGACGTCACTGGATGTAAGAGGTAAGTGGTGCTGTATCATCTTGTATGTCTGGTGCTGGTGAATGTAATGTCCATCCAGATATGTCTCCTATTTCTTCAGCAAGGACTCTCTGGTATATGGTATGTTACTGCTGCAGCCAATCAGTGCTCTAATGATGAGGACTGGCTGCAGTGGACACATGCCATACACCTGCCCATCAGTGTGCACATCACCAGCATTGTGACACTTGCCCGTTACGTCCCTGTCAGTCTTTGTTTACGTGGCAGCAGCAATAATACCATAAAGTCCAGCGTGTCACAGGCGTCACCACTGCAGCCGTATAAACAAAGCACTCAGTGGCAGGGAGGGAACAGCTGAAAACTGTTGAGTTCTTTTCCATATGCAATATTTTATTTTTAACTACTGAACAATCCTCTTTATTCTGGGGGCGTGTCCTCTAAAAGGGGGTGTGGCGTATGTCCGTAAGAATTTTGGGCCTTCCGTAAATTTTGGTTCAGTTGGGGGGGGCGGGGGGGGGGGGATTACTTCTGCAGCTGCTTTTCCGTAGTATACTGTGCCGGTTACAGCGCCCCCTGCTGTTCTCCTGATACACTGCTCAGAAGTGGCCAGCTCATATTTTTGGGGACCGACCCCTCACGCTTCCCTTGGATGAATAAGTACAGAAAGTGAGGATGAGAAGTATCGCAGACCGCTGCTCCTGACACCAGTGCTGAGCGGCCAGGAGAGGGTTAATGGAGGCAGCGGCCATGTAAGTGGAGACAGATCGCTGGCACCTGCTATTTATAAATGTCCACATGACCGTCCTGTGCCACATGGTGAGCGGCCGCAAAGTGACCGGACCCCCGGCTGCAGGTGAGGAGAAGGGTCTGGGGGGCCATGGAGGACATAGGACTGGGAGAGAGAGGGGGGATGGGGGCCACTGAGGTCATAGGATGGGGAGAGAGAGGGGGATGGGGCCACTGAGGTCATAGGACAGGGAGAGAGGGGGGACAGGGGCCACTGCGGTCATAGGACAGGGAGAGAGGGGGGGGACAGGGGCCACTGGCGGTCATAGGACAGGGAGAGAGTGGGGGGGACAGGGGCCACTGAGGTTATAGGACAGGGAGAGAGGGGGTACAGGGCCACTGAGGTCATAGGACAGGGAGAGAGGGGTACAGGGGCCACTGAGGTCATAGGATGAGGAGAGAGGGGGTACAGGGGCCACTGAGGTCATAGGATGGGGAGAGAGGGGGACAGGGGCCACTGAGGTCATAGGATGAGGAGAGAGGGGGACAGGGGCCACTGAGGTCATAGGAAAGACACTGGTACATAGATACACACTATGGGGTCATACTGTATAGGGCAGCATACAGTGCAGGCTGCTGACTGTAGAGGACAGAGATGGTCTATTAGGGAAATACGAATAAAGTGCACATAACTTACTGCTGTGACCCTCCCCCAATATACAGTGAACCCCTCATATACTGAGACCACCCAATATACAGTGAACCCTCATATACTGAGACCACCCAATATAACAGTGAACCCCTCATATACTGAGACCACCCAATATACAGTGAACCCCTCATATACTGAGACCACCCAATATACAGTGACCCCCTCATATACTGAGACCACCCAATATACAGTGACCCCCTCATATACTGAGACCACCCAATACACAGTGACCCCCTCATATACCGAGACCACCCAATATACAGTGACTCCCAAATATACTGTGACCACTATATATACCGAGACCACCCAATATACAGTGACCCCCTCATATACTGTGACCACTATATATACCGAGACCACCCAATATACAGTGACCCCCTCATATACTGTGACCACTATATATACCGAGACCACCCAATATACAGTGACCCCCTCATATACTGTGACCACTATATATACCGAGACCACCCAATATACAGTGACCCCTAATATACTGTGACCACTATATATACCGAGACCACCCAATATACAGTGACTCCCAAATATACTGTGACCACCATATATACCGAGACCACCCTATATACAGTGACCCCCCAAATATACTGTGACCACTATATATACCGAGACCCAACCCAATATACAGTGACCCCCAAATATACTGTAACCACTATATATACCGAGACCACCCAATATACAGTGACCCCCTCAATATACTGTCACCAACTATATTATACCGAGACCACCCAATATACAGTAATCCCCTCATATACTGTGACCACCATATATACCCGACCATATATACGACCACCAATATACAGTGACCCCCCTCATATACTGTGACCACTATATACCACCACCAATATACAGTGACCCCCTCATATACTGTGACAACTTATATACCGAGACCACCCATATACAGTGACCCCCTCATATACTGTGACCACTATATATACCAAGACCACCCAATATACAGTGACCCCCTCATATACTGTGACCACTATATATATACCCGAGACCACCCAATATACAGTGACCCCTCATATACTGTGATACTGTACAGACCATATATATATATACCGAGACCACCACCCAATATACAGTGACCCCCTCATATACTGTGACCACTATATATACCGAGACCACCCAATACAGTGACCCCCTCATATACTGTGACCACACCATATATACCAGACCACCCAATATACAGTGACCCCTCATATACTGTGACCACCATATATAACCGAGACCACCCAATATACAGTACCCCTATACATATACTGTGTCCACCATATATACCGAGACCACCCAATATACAGTGACCCCCTCATATACTACTAGTGACCACCATATATACCGAGACCACCCAATATACAGTGACCCCCTCATATACTGTGACCAACCATATATACCCGAGACACCCAATATACAGTGACCCCCTCATATACTGTGACCACATATATAAGAGACCACCCAATATACAGTGACCCCCATATACTGTGACCACCATATATATACCGAGGACCACCCAATATACTACAGTATACAGACCCCTCATATACTGTGACCACTATATATACCGAGACCACCCAATATACAGTTACCCCCTCATATACTGTGACCACCATATATACCGAGACCACCCAATATACAGTGACCCCCTCATATACTGTGACCACCATATATACCGAGACCACCCAATATACAGTAATCCCCTCATATACCGTGT
>ONZH01008372.1:0-45007 GCA_900303285.1 Rhinella marina
CACATGCCACACTTGATCAAGCTCATAATTTACAACTGTACCGGTTGATGCTAAATTTTTAAGTTGGGGTCCTGCGTCGTCATTCTAACTACCTCTGGCTGTTGTCACCACCACACACGCTAGCCCAGGGGGCAATCCTCTGGCTCTTCCAGCTCAACCTCCTTCCCCCCAGCCTGCCTTCCACCTACAGGCCCTCTCTCCAAACAATTTACGTCTTTTTCCTCTCTTTCTCTCTCTCCAAACTATTTTTCCGGATAGGTGCCATATACGGTATTAAACTGAGTAGTATACATAGAACACATACCACACTTGATGGAGCGCATAGTTGACTACTGTACCGGTTGATGCTAAATTTTTAAGTTGGGGTCCTGAGTCGTTATTCGAACTCCATCCGGCTGTTGTCACCACCACACACGCTAGCCAAGGGGGCACTCCTCTGGCTCTTCCAGCTCAACCTCCTTCCCCCCAGCCTGCCCCCCACCTACAGGCCCTCTCTCCAAACAATTTACCCGGATAGGGGACGTGTTAGATATTATACTGATTTTTGTTTGTTCCTCTTTTAATTGGCTCCTGACCTGTGATAGGCAGAGCATGGACACATCCCCTTAGCTGCAGTAGAAAAGACACTCCCCTGGCCAGAGCAAGCTCTTTTTCCTTTTCCATGTTCGAAAAATCCATGAAATATATGGTCCCAAGATAGGGGACATATACGATTTTAAACTGAGAAGAATCGATACCACACATGCCCCACTAGGAGAATTTGGGGTAATGGTGGGATTAGGCAGCCTCAGAGGCATCCATGCATGCTGCCCCTGCTGTTTCCTGTCCATTTCCATGGTGTTTCCATCATTTTCTGATGTTTCCAGGTTTTCACCCAGCCTTCCCTAGGCAGAGCCTTGGTCCCCTGCAAAAATGCTCGAGTCTCCCATTGACTTCAATGGGGTTCGTTATTCGAAACGAGCACCCGAGCATCGGGAAAAGTTCGACTTGAATAACGAGCACCCGAGCATTTTAGTGCTTGCTCATCTCTAGTTATCAGTTTAAAAAACACCTGTCCATAACCTCAAACAGTCACACTCCAAACTCCACTATGGTGGAAGGACACCAGAAACAAAATTGTAGACCTGCACCAGTCTGGGAAGACTGAATCTGCAATAGGCAAGCAGCTTGGTGTGAAGAAATCAACTGTGGGAGCAATAATTAGAAAATGGAAGACATACAAGATCACTGATAATCTCCCTCGATCAGGGGCTTCACTCAAGATCTCACCACGTGGGGTCAAAATGATCACAAGAACTGTGAGCAAAAATCCCAGAACCACATGGGGGGACCTAGTGAATGACCTGCAGAAAGCTGGGACCAACGTAACAAAGTAGAACTGTTTGGTTGAAACAGTGGCGTAACTACAACTGACTGGGCCCCACAGCAAATTTTTGAATGGGCCCCCCCCAGCAACTTCTTCGCAACCCCCACTCCTGTGGTTGGTCAAGATTGAGTTCTCAGACAAGGCATGACAGTTGAGGTGGCCCTGACAATAAAATGTTTTAGTCTTCCTCCTGAGGGGCCCCTTGGGGATCTGGGCCCCAAAGCAGCCGCTTCCCCTGCTTCCCCTATAGCTACGCCCCTGGGTAGAAACACAACTCGTTGTGTTTGGAGGAGAGTGAATGCTGAGTTGCATCCAAAGAACACCATACCTACTGTGAAGCATGGGGATGGCAACATCATGCTTTGGGGCTGTTTCTCTGCAGAGGGACCAGGACGACTGATCCGTGTACATGAAAGAATGAATGGGGCCATGTATCGTGAGATTTTGAGTGCAAACCTCCTTCCATCAGCAAGGGCATTGAAGATGAAACGTGCTGGGTCTTTGTAATCAGAGGTAAATTTATGTCTCATTTTAGTGTAAGACCATATACTGTATAATAGATATATGGTATATGTGTATATATATTAATTCATTAGTAGGTTCTCTGGGAATAGCTGTCTACCGCCATCTGGGAATGTTTAGCTATTCGTAGTTAACATACACATTCTCCTAATTGGCCTGGATATCGGTTACTCGGGGAGAAATGATGAATATACTGTCAGACTCTGCAGCCATGGGGGAGACCGGTGACCTCTGTGACCCTGACTGAGAATAAAGGTCTGTCTACCGCCATCTGGGAAAGATTCAGCTGTCAGGAGTGAACAGGAATATTCTCTTATTTCCCGAGAACCATAATGAATGGAGCTATCCATTACTCGGGGAGAAAATTATGATATATCGTCGGACTCTGTTTTCCCAGATGGGGGGACATCAATATTCTCCAGATTTTAGGAAGCATGTTATGTAATATAAATCCATGTTTTACAGTTAACAGCTGGGGATAATGTCACCAGTTGTTATTCACACGCTCGTCCCCCCTCCCTTTTGTAAGGGGAGGGGGTTTTTTGAGGGATTTTACAATGGATAAAAGGTTTGAGTCAAACAACTTAGAATGAGCCTCATCTGGAACAACAACTGTGGTTCGTTCGTGTCCAGAAAGAAAATTGCTGATTCATAATAATCTTCACCTAGGCTGTATTGGGATACAGACGAGGGCTCCCTAGGTTAATCATCATTTCCACATTTACACTAAGCTAAGTATAATAAACTTTACTATTTTATTTTTAATCAATTTGTTTGTGTCTGGGTCATCAGTATACTGTAATTATCATAAAGCAATAACTCATTTGCATACATTTGGTGTCAGAAGTGGGATGTAATTACAGTATACTGACCCTTGCATAATTATTATTGTAAAGTATTATTGTTAAGGCCTAGTTACTAATATTGAGAAAGTTGTGTATGTTTGTGCCTAGTACCTAAGAATCTGTTGGAGGTTGGGCTATAACATAGGTTCAGAGAGAAAGTTAGATATTGTGACTAGGGTAGAATGGCATTTTCATTTTCATGGTTTGGAAGGGGAAAGAATCAGCGCATGGGTCCATCAGCTTCTTGGGTGCTTAGCTCCGGACACTGGGCCCCAATCACCCGTGAGTGCAACAGATATGTTGCTCCCCAGTGCTTGGCTGACCCCTGTCAAGCAGCTGTGGGTTTGGAGTTGTCCCGGTATAACCCTTCTGAGCAAAAAGCGGCAGCAAGTGAGGGATGGATTTGCGTGCAGGCTCTTCAGGAGGAGACAGTGAAGCAAGAGGCAATTGAAGAGGAGCTGCTGCAGGCAGCTACTGAGCAATTGGCGCTTTTGCGGACCTGTATGAGGGACATTGAGAAGCATAATGGGGAATTGAGTAATCAGTTTTCCCATTATGTAGTCCGTACTGTGCAAAAACGCAGACGGAAAAAACAGGGACCACTCCCAGGTGACAGAAGTGCTTTTAGAGGAAGAACTTTAATTCAGCAAGATAAATGGGATGCTGTGGGTGAGTGGTCAGGATTGTCATCATCAGATGAGATAGAAATAGAAGAGGAAGAAGTGCGTCCCATTGTAACAACAAAATCAAAAAGAGAGGTTACACAGAGAGCTTCAGCTTCTGGGGATCAGAATTATGTAGAGGAGACCTGTACTTATACCGCAGGAGAGCTCACTGAGCTGGGAAATAAGTACAAGCCGAGAACAAAGAGAAGGAAAAAGATGTGAAAAATGCAAAGGAGTTGTTTCAAGAGATAAAAGAGCCCAAGTGTCTACCATCAGAAAGACACTTGTGTTTAGAAATAGACTGTTTAAGTTTTGTTGAACCTAATGCTATGTGGGTGTTCAAGTAGGAAAGATCTGTGACCATAGCATTAGAGGTTGGAACCGTAATGAAAGAATAAGCATTGTAACCTAGTGTGGGCCAATATGGCTAGCACTAAGAAGATATGTGGGCCATAAAGTATTGTCTGGTTGATGTGAAAGGGGAAACTGAAGAAGGTTTGAAGTAGGTTGAGGAAAATGGACAATATTTCTATTTCAAGATGGAGGATTTCCTGAGAGAACAAAGGAAAAAAAACCCATGTGGCACCCATCCCCCTTCTGTTTCAATTTCTGTTACAACCCCTTTTGGGTTTTCTGTAACTTTTAGTTCTACAAGAACCCCTCCTGTCCTCTGGAATGTGCTCCAACAGGAACACCTCCCATCGTGTGTGGTGTGGGGGCTGGTAATGGATCTGCAGACACAAAAATTTAGTAGCACATGTATTATCTGTAAACTGTCTGCTAATAACTTTTCTAAATTGAATATCCCCTAACTAGTCTGCTGTTTGTTGAAGTTTCAGGAAAGCTGGATGAATCCTTGCGAGATAAGAGTCAGGAAGGGGGGGGGGGGCTGATAGCTGTGGTGGGCTGAGGCAAGAATTTGTAAGTGACTTAAGGTTTAGAAATGTTCCTTTGTTGTTGCTGCAGATTGGTTATATATCTGACACAGAAGAGTAAAGATCAATTAATAACTTTTCTTTTTTCTCTTCCTAGCAGCTTATAAATGTGCAAGAGCCAAGACAATAGTTATGTGCCCAGTGTGGGGTGCTTGTGTGTCTTTCCCATAACAATGTGTTGTAGTAGTGAACAAAGACAATGGTATTACTTACCAGCAATTGATTCACTTAATGTATGTTTCTTTGTTATTCCCCCAACAGGATGGTTTTCTGTGAGTGTATCTGTATTCAGGAAAGCTGGGTGGATGGGAGTCGACTCACTCAGTGGAATGTGAATGCATGCAGCTTGAAGTTGTAGTTGTGTTGAATGTGTTTGAAGGTGTGAAGACTGATGGATGCCCAGCAGAACTGTGTGTGAACTGGGTGTGGATATGTAGGAAATGGAAGTGAAAATGTGTATGGAGTATAATGCGCATTGGGGATTTTTATTTTCTTTCTTGGGATATTTTTGGTACCAAATGTTTTTGATTGAGCTCCACATTTTTTCCTTATTGAATTCAATGGAACGTTTCCAATGGGCCCTTTATGTGTTCATGTCTGTATTGTCAGATCTGTTTGTTTCAGTGTTTGTGGTTACTTGTTATATGTTAACTGTACTCCTAACATCAGAGATCTGTCCTCATGGACAGTTGAGACCAAACTAATAGAAAGAGGGAGGATCACACAGTCCGACTGGAAGGGGTGGACTTACATGATTTAGGGGGGAGAACAGGGTGGACGTCCCAGACACAAAGACATCCTTTGTGCCCATCCCCTAGTTAGAAGACACCCCCATGACAGACAAGTCCTGTGTTGATTCAAGGGAAACAAAACAGTCCATTCATTTCCACATCCAGGAAAGCTGGGTACTTCTACAAAGTGTGCAAAATACACAGAACAACACATTAAGTTAACACCCAACAGCATTGGGTATCTCAAGAAGGGTCATGAATAAACTGATATTGATGAGGTTATGTTTTATTTGGTTTAAAAGGTTTTACACTGAAAAAACTAATACCCATGCATTGCTATTGTTTAATGTGCAGTACTGTGTGTACTTAAGATCAAGTTTAGAATTTCAGAAAAGTTTATTTTCTTTGGCAGAGGACTACTGTGGTATCATTGGTAAGAGTTATTTACATACAGTGTTGGACTGACAAAAGTTCTAAGGACATTTGTTTTATTTGATCCATTTGATGCAGAGATGGAGAGGAAATCACCTTATCAACGGCTTTTTCTGATATGAACTGAGTTTTTGAATTGACATTTTCTTGATTGTGTGGAACTGTTCAGTACATCTTTCCTGTGTGCAGCTAAAAAGAGCCAGGACTGGCAACCTCAGAAAGTCCAGGGGCTGCTACGTCAAGTCGACAAGGTGTGGTAAGAGACAGTATTCAGTGACCTGACTGTCACCCAGCAAGAAAAGGCTTCAACCACTGGTCTGCTATGCTGATGCAATGATCTGCAGACCAGTGAGGAAGGGGGAGGTCCTTGTGTCAAAGCTCCTCCCACAGACAAGGTAATGGACTGTCTATAACCCACTGATAAGAGGCTCTAAGATCTGCACGGACATCTACACCTGCTACCCCTTCACATACATAAGGAGGGGTCATAGACTGAACTTTGTAACAACAAACTTCAAGAAATGGACATTTGACTTTATTATCCAAGAAGATCAGAAGTGAAGAAGACCTCAGTGAGATACTTCTTGTTAGTCCAACACACAGTTTTTATTCTGTTTTTTTTAGAAATCCAATAGTCCGGTAGTCTTCTGTCAAATGATTAGGCTATACCTGTAGAAGAGGTTCTGTTATTGGAAGTAATTGTGAGCATTGTAATATATTGCTGTGTACGTATTATTTTTGTATGTATGTAGTAGTAATACTGTACCAGCTTTTTCCTTGAGAATTGTTTACACTAAAATGAGCCAGGGGTGGAGTGTAATCAGAGGTAAATTTATGTCTCATTTTAGTGTAAGACCATATACTGTATAATATAGATATATGGTATATGTGTATATATATTAATTCATTTAGTAGGTTCTCTGGGAATAGCTGTCTACCGCCATCTGGGAATGTTTAGCTATTCGTAGTTAACATACACATTCTCCTAATTGGCCTGGATATCGGTTACTCGGGGAGAAATGATGAATATACTGTCAGACTCTGCAGCCATGGGGGAGACCGGTGACCTCTGTGACCCTGACTGAGAATAAAGGTCTGTCTACCGCCATCTGGGAAAGATTCAGCTGTCAGGAGTGAACAGGAATATTCTCTTATTTCCCGAGAACCATAATGAATGGAGCTATCCATTACTCGGGGAGAAAATTATGATATATCGTCGGACTCTGTTTTCCCAGATGGGGGGACATCAATATTCTCCAGATTTTAGGAAGCATGTTATGTAATATAAATCCATGTTTTACAGTTAACAGCTGGGGATAATGTCACCAGTTGTTATTCACACGCTCGTCCCCCCTCCCTTTTGTAAGGGGAGGGGGTTTTTTGAGGGATTTTACAATGGATAAAAGGTTTGAGTCAAACAACTTAGAATGAGCCTCATCTGGAACAACAACTGTGGTTCGTTCGTGTCCAGAAAGAAAATTGCTGATTCATAATAATCTTCACCTAGGCTGTATTGGGATACAGACGGGGGCTCCCTAGGTTAATCATCATTTCCACATTTACACTAAGCTAAGTATAATAAACTTTACTATTTTATTTTTAATCAATTTGTTTGTGTCTGGGTCATCAGTATACTGTAATTATCATAAAGCAATAACTCATTTGCATACAGTCTTTCAGCATGACAATGATCCCAAGCACACCGCCAGGACAATGAAGGAGTGGCTTCATAAGAAGCATTTCAAGGTCCTGGAGTGGCCTAGCCAGTCTCCAGATTTCAACCCCATAGAAAACCTTTGGAGGGAGTTGAAAGTCCGTGTTGCCCAGCGACAGCCCCAAAACATCACTGCTCTCGAGATCTGCATGGAGGAATGGGCCAATATACCAGCAACAGTGTGTGCCAACCTTGTGAAGACTTACAGAAAACGTTTGACCTCTGTCATTGCCAACAAAGGATATATAACAAAGTATTGAGATGAACTTTTGTTATTGACTAAATACTTATTTTCCACCATGATTTGCAAATAAATTCTTTAAAAATCAGACAATGTGATTTTCTAGATTTGTTTTCTCATTTTGTCTCTAATAGTTGAGGTCTACCTATGATGTCAATTACAGGCCTCTCTCATCTTTTTAAGTGGGAGAACTTGCACAATTGGTGGCTGACTAAATACTTTTTCCCCACTGTATATAATCTATATAGATGTCTATTTAGATGTTATTGACAGCTGGAGATGTTGTCAGATGCTGCCTTAGTAAAAGAGATTATATCATATTGAGTCATCTCCAATGTGTGTACACGATTGCTGATCTGGTGGACGTCTTTTTTAATTTCTAAGAGCTCTTCTATGATTGGTTGAATTATTCTGGATAGCTCTTGTGAAAAGAAGACCCTTGTTAATGGTAACGTTTCAGCGTTCTCTGTGTCTTGGGGGCAGAGGGTGACGCGGAAGGGAGAGTTTGGGCAATTTTGCCAGAAGTGGGCATTGTGATATTTTGCAATGGAGGTAGTCCCAGACAATAGTCAGATTGAGGAGTTGTAAGTTTATCGTGGCGCTCCTGACCCTACCTAAAGGTCTCTGTTTGCCAATTTTAGCCATGAGTGAAATGTTAACTGCGCTGCTAATAATTTCGGTCATAGACAATGAAGTTGTCAGTTACTTCTCTGAAAGGAGGGATATTTCACTACTTCTGAGCTGCTTTTGTAGTTTGATAGGTGATTACATATAGAGGATATACTGAAGATGGCAATTTATATATTTCATGAAGCCCCTTGGCAGATGTGGGAGATCTCTGTAGTTAGAAAGGTATTAGGTGTAATGCCAAACAGGACACTAGATGGCAGTATAGATTTATTTAAGAAAAAAAGAAATAAAGATAATGCAAATAATTCATCTAAGCAGACCAGGGCAAATCTTCAACGCACATTAGGGGTTAGATGTAGAAAGTGAAGGATGTTGGAGCAGAACCCCCAGTAGCACAATGTGCAGCAGGTCCCTCTTTTGACCCTGCCTTTGTCTCCTCAGCAGGCAAGCGTGAAGTTAGCGCAGGTCTTCTCCAGTAAGAGCTCGTCTGATGACCCCGTTTGTGTGGTCAGGTACCTGATGTGGCGATCAGGGGAGGTTTTCGGGACCCCGCCAGCGGGTATATCAGTATCTGGCAGGTGTCTGGGTTTGATCACGCCAGGGAAGACCCACAATTGAGTCTGTGAGGCTCTGTGCAGAGAGTAGGCTGCACCTGTAAAAGCAGCCGGGGAACCAACATAATGGCACAGTTTGTGCAGTGTCTCACATGTCGTGTGAAAGGGACACCACAAACTTGTTTTTCTTTGTATAGCCATGTCATTGTAAACTGTATTTAAATGTACAAAGTGTTGTAAGAACCTCCTAGGCAGCAATACCAATTTTCCACCACTAGATGGTGCTGTTAATCAACATGTATAAATATACCCCCTCTATGGTATAGAGGAGGTAGTCAGACAGTAGTAGAGAAGCATGTGAGGAAGACAGAAGCAACTCAAAGGGTTTCTGTCACCAGTTTTTTTCGGTATGAATCAGGCTGACATTAGAGATGTGCTAATGTCACCTGATTCCAAATATATATCTGTTTTATTTACTGGTGCCCCCATTTTTATATAAAATGAACTTTTTTTTTTATGCTAATAAGGCCTCTAGGTGCAAGGGGCGTTACCCCTGCTCCTAGAGGCTCTGTTGATTGACAGGACCAGGCAGAGAAGAAACACTCCATTCACCATAGCTTGCAAGGACCTTCAATGATGTCATGACCATGTGATCAGTCACATGGTTTAGGAGGAGACAGGCTGTTTGTGTGATCCTAACACAGGATCTGCTCTCCTCACCCTACAGACACAGAGCTGACTGGAGCTGATCTGGAGGAGATACAAAGTACAAGTACAGGTAGGGGGCGGAGATCCTGTGTCTATCAGCAGTGTCATTGTACAGCTGGGACTTGTAGTCCTACACATACAACATTCTGCTGAGTATCCCAGCAGGCAGGCAATGTCACTCAGCACTTGTATTCAAGTATTACAGAGAGGGGGGAGGGGCAGAGGTTGTTATTACTGCATGTAAACAAAGGCCAGAGGAGAACCAGGGAAATGAGGAAATAGAGATTTTTTTGCCTAAAACTTGCTTAACTTAGTTATATATTGCTGCCCATCAGATTTAAAGTACTATATATATACTTTTTTCATAACTCGGACAACCCCTTTAACAGTAACAGGATTTAAAGCTACAGCAACTTAAAGTAACAGCCTTGGAAGGAATTCTTACAACACCAATCCAAATGTATTAGGCTACTTTCACACTAACGGCAGCCCGGATCCGACAGGTGAAGGGTGCCGCCGGATCCGGGCTGCCGCAGGTACATGTGTGGGGCCGGAACTGCGCTCCGGCCCCCCACATGTCAGTCACATACATACACACAATACATACACTTACACATACAAATACACACATACATACACTTACACATACATACTTACATAGCAGGAGCAGGACGGCACTGAACTGGAGGAGGACGGCGCGGCAGAAGGGTAAGTTTACCCACAGCGCCACCTGCTGGAAAGAGGGGAAATTGCAGGGAGACGGATCCGTCCTGAGCTCCATTGAAAGTCAATGGAGGACGGATCCGTTTACCATTGTGTCACACCAAACGGAACCGTCCCCATTGACTTGCATTGGGGGTCATGACGGATCCGTCTTGGTGTGGATGCCTGGACCGGAGAGCAAACCGCAGCATGCTGCGGTTTGTTCTCCGGTCTGAAGACGGAACAGAATGCTTCTAGGAGCATTCCGTTCTCTTCAGTTCAGTTTTGTCCCCATTGACAATGAATGGGGACAAAACTGAAGCGTTTTTATCCGGTATTGAGCCCCTATGACGGAGCTCAATACCGGAATTTAAAAACGGTAATGTGAAAGTAGCCTTACCTACTGCCTACTGAAGCAATTGTGATTTATAACATCTGACCTCAAGGCAAAAGTAAAGAGTTTATTGTTAATTTCAAACTGCCTCCTCATTACTACTATTACGGGTGTGTCTACCTTAAGACACTGGCGTCACGATAAACCAGGACCCAGCCGACTGACACTGCCAAAATTACCACCAAGGGAACCTCGTCTCACCATCCGGCGGAGTCCTGCGTACAGAGTGTGCCCCAAGGGAAGTCGTGTCTACCCTCCAGTCCGGTCCAGGAGACACTACTGAAAACCATGAGTAAACCATCAGCAACACCACACTGTGACATATCCCTGACGCTCACATGTTCCCCCTGCAGTACCGGCTCGCTGCATTTGGTGCTGCTGGGTTTCAGGAGGGTGGCCCACACTAAATGGCACTTGAAAAGGGAGTATAAGTGGTAGGACGGCAAAGGGAGATTGGACTGAACCGGGAGCTGCAGGCAAGTGCATCTGGACAGCTGAGTGGAAAGCTCCGCCCCCGGCTTTAATTATTAATAATTGTTCTTTTCCTCTGTCCCTGCCCCAAACTATGCTAAATGCAGCAGCCGGGCTCATCTACCTGCCCAAAAGCTACAGCAGTGCGTCTTGACTGTGGCAGTCACTTTACTGGTTGCTTCCACCACAAATTACAATTCAAAATCTGGCACTATGGCATCTGGCACTAAGGGAGCAATTTTTTACTGGCACATTATGGGGGAGAGGAGCACTATAGGGGCATGTGATGGGGCAGTAAGAAGGGGCATTTTTTACTGGCATATTATGGGGGACATTTGGGGGAGAGGAACACTATGGGGGCATTTACTGGGGCACTATATAGGGGTATTTTATACTGGTATACATTATGGGGAAATTAGCTCAACTGCGGGCACTAAGCGGGGGTATTATTGTGAGCTTTCCTACTACTGGGGGGCTATGGGGAACATGATTACTAGTATGGGCACTATGGGGACATTATTACTATTAAGTGTGCTCTGGCAGAGAATTATTTTTATTGGTGGGATTTTGGGGAGGACTGTTACTTTGGGGGGCACCCTGGCACAATATCAGCTTAGCACAATTATTTTTGGGGGACATTATCTTTATACTATTAGTGTCTGGGTGAAGTTATTTTTTAGAGCACTGTGTGCCAATAATTGTTGAAGGGGGCACTATCTGTGTGGTATTAGTTTTTTCAGGGGGACTGTTTCTGCAGTATAGTATTGGGGAAAACAGTATTGGGGTTGGCAGGATGGGGTGTTCAGAAGATGTGAGGATGATGGAAAAGTGGGAAACTAATGTCTGTTTGTCAATCTCTGCAGAGACGAGAGATGGCTGAAAAATCATCGTGGTGGTCTGGTCTGATTGGAGAAGATGAGGAAAGAGAACGTCTACATCAGAGGAGACATCACTGGATTTAAGAGGTATGGGGCGCTATTTAGGAGAGGAGATGTTCCGGCTTCTCCCCTGCCATTTGCAGAAGGAGGATTCAGAGCTGGGTGAGGATGGCCAAGGGGGGCAGCAGGCCACAGGCGGGTGGCAGATGGTGGGGGGGAACCACAGACCTTGAGCAGGATATGGGTAGGGAGGAGAGCGGAGGACCCCTCCCCTCTCTGTATGATGTGTAGAGTCGGGCCTCAACAATATCATTTCAGTTGTACAGTGTTTGTTGGGAGTGGCCTATTATATTTAGGAGGGGCTTATAATAATGGGCCGTATTTACACATCTAGGAGGGGCTTTATGAAATGGGCGGGGTGTAAAAATCAGCGTACTGTGCGCACTGCATTTTTTGCTTTTCGGACCCCACCTAGAAAAAATTCCTCGGTGCTCCCCTGGAGGGGTGCACAGATAAGGCCCAGGGTGGCGCACATAGGGGACAAGGGGGCAGCAGAGACAAGGGCCAGAGAGGAGCAGACAAAGTCCGGGGGAGGGAGTGAGGCACAGATAAGGGCCCAGGGGCGCAGACCAAGGGGGGGGTAGGGGTACACAGATAAGGGCCCGGACACAGGGGCGCAGACAGGGGCCAGGGTGGCAGACAAAGCCCAAAGGGGCGCAGATAAGGGCCAGGGGCTGCACTGAAAGGGCCAGGGTGGCACACACAGGGACCAAGTGGGCACAGACAAGGGCCAGGGAGGCACAGAAAACGCGGGCACAGATAAGTGCTGGTGGGGGGGGAGCTCAGACAAGGGCCAGGGTGGCGCACACAGGAACCAAGGGGGCAGAGACAAGGGGCAGGGAGGCGCAGACAAAGGCCGGGGAGCAGGGGGCACAGATGAGGGGCCTGGCAGCTTGTCAGTGAAGTTTTATGATTATTTAATACAGTTTTTCAGGCCAGGCCGGCCCCTTCATATACAGTGCTGTCACACTATATATGTCACACTACTGTCACAAGGCCCAGAGAGGGGCACAGATAAGGGCCAGGAGCTGCGGAGGCACACATAGGGGTCAGGGGTTGCGCTGACAAGGGCAAGGGGGGCACAGGCAGCGGGCACAGATTCACATTCCTGAAAAGTCCAGTCACTGTGCGCTGCTGTGCCGATGCCGTGCTGCTCCTTCTCCCTGGCGCGCGCTGTTTCTCAAACTGCCTCTCCAGTCCCTCCTCCTGTGGTGAGAAGGAACTTTGTGGGCGGGCCTATTGGAAACAGCGCGCTGCCAGCTTGTACCGGCTTGGCTATTCTGCCTTTCACTGTAAGACAAATCCTGGGTGGGCGGACTTATGGCCGGGGGTGGGAGTGTTAGCGGCGGGGGTGGCATTATGGATGGATGATGTAGCAGGGCGTTGTCCCTCTATGTCACATCACTGTATATGAAGGGGCCTGGCCTGGCCTGAATAACTGTATCAAATAATTATAAAACTTCACTGACACGCTGCAGGGCACCGGGCCCCTTGTCAGCCCGGGCCCTGAAGCAACCGCTTCCCCTGTAGTTACGCCACTGCTGCACTGGCTTAACCCTGCCCCTCATTATTCAGAACCAGATGCCTTCATCCAACAGTAATCCTTACACTCACATGAGCATAGGAGGAAGTGGGGACGAGGTCACATGCCCCCCGGCCTGGTAGATGTTCAGGGCTGTTTGTTTGTTCGCTGCCCCTGAACGCAATTGTATCTGCTTCCACTGCACATTGACCATGCAGCAGCACCAGCGGGACAAGGGCATTGGGTCCCTGCCAGGGGCGTAGCTAAAGGCTCATGGGCCCTGGTGCAAGAATTCAGCTTGTGCCCCCCTTTCCTCAGTGTTTTGTGGCCAGGGACCAGGAAGCAGATATCCTTCCTGCTGCGTGAGGCAAAAATTTAAACAGCACCCCCCCCCCATGCCAAATTCTTGACCTAACCCCTTCCCTCCAGCCAGAAGTGTAACTTGACCAGCATGCACTTTTTATAATACTGATGTCTTCTTACATAGCACAAGGGTCTTTGGGCCCCCTCAGGCTCCTGGGCCCGGCAGCGACTGCTACCTCTGCACCCCCTATGGCTACACCCCTGGTCCCTGCCCTGTTATTCCTGGCGCATCTATGTGATGTAGACGGTGCAACATCATCTCACCACCTGTGACATTCCACAGAAGCAGACCTGCCAGAAGAGGCCAGGTCTGCATCGCTGCATCATGGGACCGCGCCGTGACAGGTGAGTATAGACTGTCCTACCCTATTCTTTCCATGTGCCCTAACCCTAATACTGACCCCTAATACTGACCCCTAACACTGACCCTAATGCTGGCCCCTGGGGGGAAATCAGTACACTGCTGTGTATACTATATATCTGTAAATACTGCATGTATTATAAAAGTATAATATGCAGTGGTTACAGATATATAGTATACACAGCAGTGTACTGATATGTAACATATGAGGTATAATAGATGCACTATGTAGAGATATATATAGTATATAAAGCAGTGTACTGATATTTGAAATACAAGGTGTAATTACAGTATTACCTAGTACCTCACATATCAGAACACTGCTGTATATAATATATATGCCCACTGCATCTATTATACCTCTTACCACGTGACTATCATCAACACGTGACCTTTGACGTCACACCTCTGTTACCCACTCCATTCTAGCTTCTACTGGGTATTATAATACAGTGTGTGTACACTTTATTCAGGGAGCACATACAAGAGTCACAATACATAAAGGGGGTAATATAAGAAGCACTATACATATAGGGGGCACATATAAGAGGCACTATACATAAAGGGGGCACATATAAGAGGCACTATATATAAATTGTGCCCATATAAGAGGCACTATACATAAAGGGGGCACATATAAGAGGAACTATACATGAATGGGGCACATAAGAGGTGCTACACATAAAAGGGGCACATAAGAGGCACTTAAGATACAGGGGGCACATATAAGAGGTGCTATACATAAAAAAGGCATGTAAAAGAGGCACTATTTATAAGGGGCACCAAGCATGTGGAACTAGCATGAGAGGCACTGTGTGTGACACTAGAATCAGAGGGCTCAGGGCATATGGCACTGTATAAAGAGGGCACAGAGCATGTAGCACTATATACAAAGGGCACAGAGCATATGGCACTATATACAGAGGGCACAGAGTATGTGGAACTAGCATTTAGGGCCCTATGTGTAGCACTAATTCTGCTATTATATTCAGGGCACAGCATGTGGCACTAAAATGAGTTTGTGTTAGTATGCAGGGTGCCAATGTGTTGATAAAGAGAGAAGCTGAAGATATCTTCTCCGCAAAATCTACAGTGCCGAATTGTGGCCGGGAGGTGTCATCATGGTGTCCTGAACCACAGGGGGAAAAACTCAGGAGGAGATGTCACTTGTAAGTCACTAAATGTAAATTATTATTCTGCTACTGACTGTGTATGATGAGTACTGTAGTCACCTGGATGATCTACAGCTGATGATGTATGGTAGAATACTGTTTTGTGAAACAACAACTACCAGTACCCCTTTACTACTGTTCAGGCTGTACTGGGAGCTGTAGTTTCACACCATACAAACTGATATGGCGATGGCTGACCTGACTACTCAAATGGTATCTGTAGTGAACTTGGTGATGTATATATGTTCTTGCACATGTTGTTGATTCTGTTACTGTATTTCACTTATAGGCCTAGTTCTGGTGCTGTATGTATGTAGCGATCTTGGTTCTGGCACCGTATTTGTGTGTTAATTGCAGCTGATGCTATTCTTCAGTCTAACACTATCCATTCTCACCTGAGTTTGGACCACTGTCACAGATTCTGCCAAAAAGACCAGAAAAAAAATCCTGCATGAAAGACTTTTTTGTCTAGTAATGGAGCAGCATCCTGAGCAGACTCTATTATAGTTAATGGAGTCTCTTCAGCTCAGGAGTTGGTAAATCTTGCCCCTCTAATGACCATGCTGTTGCTACAGACTCAATCGTACTGTATCTGGGACTGCACATGTGTGTGCGGTCCAAACATAAAAACACAACCAGCTGCCACCTTTTAACTATTTAAAGCCCATTTATCTATACCACCTTTATATGGTAGGAGAGTTAAACAGGTTAAGGATGGGCCACTACACATGGGCCAGTGCTGTGTACTTGCCTTCCAGGCTAAAATTTGCCAGCCAGCCCCTGCTTGACCTGATTGGCTCACAGGCTGACAGACATCCTGCATCAGCCAATCCGTGGGGCAGGGAGATGGCTATGCAGAATGAGCAGAACGTCATTCTGTGTAGCACTGTTAATAAGGGTGGAGTCAGAAGCAAGCATTTCTTCTAATGTAACAGGAAGAGTGTAGAGAAAAAATACAAAGAAATAATTGTGTAGAATACTAGGGACTTTGATCAGGGAAAGCAGCTTGAGTGAATGAGGGTCTGAGGCACAGTGCTTAATAATACAGATAAATCACAGAAATCCCTGATTTATTGTTGTTTACGTCCTTATCTCTGAAAGAAAATCACTGCCTAACAAGAATGTTTAAAATACACTAAACTTTATTGGTACACTTAAAATAAGGTTAAGGAAAAGACCCAATTAGGTCCAGTACAGGGAACTGGACCTACAAGAGGGGTATGGTGACAAAACGACCTGCGCTGGCCAGGTGGGATAGAATCCACCGTATGGTCGTGCTGCAGTAAAATGCTATTTGTCAAACCACCCCTCACACAAAAATCAAACAAATAAAAAATGGAGACCGCTTTGTCCTGTTCTCCCTCAGTGCCCAAATGCCATAACTGTCCCAAGAAAGAGGGCACAGGCTTACAATTATAAATGGGTCAGTGGGGAGACAATTGCGATCTCTGAATACAACTGGGGAGACCCAAAATCCAAGATATGCCTCTGGAAGGCCAGAGATGGGGTGACTCCAATTTTTCCAAAGCTGAAATGGAGGCCTTAGTGTCCATTGAAAAGGAATCGGTTGTGATTAAACCCTCCGACAAGGGGGGGAATGTCACAGTGATGGGTGGCGAGCAATATAAGACCATGTGCCTCAATATTTTCAAGCATAATCACTGCTATAAAGTTCTACCTCACAATCCTACTGATACCTTTCAGATCACACTGAGGAAAATATTAAACAGAGCATTCGACAGCGGGCTCATTGAACAGACAGAATTCATGTTCCTATTCCCCAAACATCCACAGACCCCTTGTTTTTATACCCAAAGTCCATAAGGGTCTTACCCCATTTAAAGGAAGACCCATAGTCTCCAGGACGGGAAGCCTGACACATAACATCAGTACGTACAACATCAGTACGTACGTAGATACTATTCTGCGTCCATTTGGCTCTCCCGTCCTATGTGAGAGATTCAATGGAGGTGATTAAGAAATTAGACAGCATCCATCTTGAAGGGGGGATACCTTCCTTGCTAGCTTGGATGTGGAGGCGCTTTACAGCTCCATACCCCATGATGTCAAAGGGGAACACACTTATGGGCACACAATGGATTTGTGCTTGAACTACTTCAGTTCATCTTGGAGCACAATGTGTTCCTCTTTGATGGTCGCGTATACCACCAGCTCAGGGGCGTGGCAATTTGGAGCCTTTGTGCCCCCAGTTTTGCCAACCTCTACCTGGGCTGGTGGAAGCAGGAGGTGATTTTCTGTTTAGACATCAATAAATGGGCGGAGCACATAAGCTTATGGCTTTGCTATATTTGATGACGTGCTGATCCTGTGGTCGGGCACCAGAGATGAGTTTCAACAATTTGTGGGCAGTCTTAATCAGAACGAACTTGGTCTGTTTTTCACCTCGGAGATCCAGGAGAAAGACATTACCTTCCTGGATCTGACCATTTTTAAGGACCATTCTGGTGGTTTGGGCACACGGCTATACCGCAAACTAACCGCCACTAATAGCCTGCTCCAATGGGACAGCTTTCACCCAATTCCACTCAAAAGGGGCATTCCCAAAGGGCAATATTTAAGGCTGTGCCGGAATTGCTCGGATAGCGGCCAAGGGCCTACAGAGTCGGTTCCTAAATAGAGGCTATCCACAGGCCTATCACCATTCTCTGGTGATTAACAGGTATACACTATTAGATCCCAAACCCATTTGCTCTAAAAAGGACCAAGTCCGCATTATTGCCACATTTCATGAGGCACATACTGCGGTACGTGAGGTACTGTCAAATTTTTGGGGGATCTTGCAATCTGACCCTGATGTGGGCCACCTGGTCGGTGAAAGACCCGCTATCATTTATAGACGGGGACGAAACCTGAAAGACAGACTTGTCCACAGCTTTTTTCAAATTCCCTCCCGCTCTACCTGGCTTCATACAGACTTGAGGGGCAACTATCGTTGTGGTAATTGCATTGCTTGTGGTGCAATAAAGACTGGGAACACATTTATCAGCACCGTAACGCAGAGGTGCTTTGCGATTACATAATTTATCAATTGTAAGACCAGAGGTGTCATTTATTTAGCCACGTGTATCTGTGGCATACAATAGGTTGGCAAGACAATCAAAGAATTTCACCGACGTGTTGGGGAACATCTGAATGACATTCGAAACAGTGCAGATACCCCAGTAGCCCGTCACACGCAACATGATGGTAGTGTGGATGTGATCCAATTTAAGGAGATTGAGGTGATCAGAAGGTCACTAAGAGAGGGTAATTTCGATACAAAGGTGCATCAAAAAGATACACAATGGACTTTCAGGTTGAGAACTGTACGTCCAGAAGGCCTCAATGATCACATCTCCTATGCATGCTTTCTTTGAAGCCTCTCAGGGACCTCTTTTCCCCCTTCTTGTGTCCCCTTTTTTGTTGGTAGATCTCGTTTTGATCCCACTTTTCTGTCCAGATATAGCCTCAGCGACCTTTTCTTGTTTGGTCATAATCGTGTCTATGTACTTTTCCCATTATGGCTCCAGCTGATGGGGCTTTCAGCCATATGCTATATGGTAGTCATCTTACACATTAGACATGGAATGGTCAAAATTCTTTCACTTGTAATGGTCACAATCCTTTCACTTGTATATATTTACACCTTACCTATACTATTTGTACCTCATTGATTGTCTGCAGATGATCCTGGTGAGCCGCATATGTGTCTTAGTACCGCCTTTTGTTCCCTGTATATTATAGAGTGTTTTACACTTTATTGCCGGGTCTGTCCCCATAGTGTAGGTTGACATCACAGGGGAGAACGCGGGCTCCACCTCTCTCCTTGGATTGGTCGGCTTCTGGTCAGTCCGGCCTTTGGGAGGGGCCTTTTTGATTTAAGCAGCGCAGGTAAGCAGCGGCCTTACGGCCTTTCTTCTGCCGTTGCCACCACCTCACCACACGAGGTGGACGGCGTCTGTGTGTGTGTGTGTCTGTCCATACATGTTCCTGCGGCTCCTGATGAGCCTATGACAGGGCGAAACGCGTAGAGCGATTAGGTAGGAGACGTATATGTTACTAGGGCCATAGGCACTTAATATTACATTTTTCGTGCACTGAGCTGTCACTACAGCATATAGGGAGGAGTGTATCAGCATTTGAGGGTGGCACTGATTTCTAAGACACTAAGCAAATGGCGATACAGTTTTGGTCCGTTCACAGTATCTGTTGTAGGGTGCTTCACTGGTAACTTCTCCTTATTAAGAGATCGCAATTGTCTCCCAACTGACCCATTTATAATTGTAAGCCTGTGCCCTCTTTCTTGGTACAGTTATGGCATTTGGGCACTGAGGGAGAACAGGACAAAACGGTCTCCATTTTTTATTTGTTTGATTTTTGTGTGAGGGGTGTTTTGACAAATAGCATATTACTGCAGCAGGACGGTACGGTGGATTCTATCCCAGTTCCCTGTACTGGATCTAATTGGGTCTTTTCCTTAACCTTATTTTAAGTGTACCAATAAAGTTTAGTGTATTTTAGTGTATTTTAAACATTCTTGTGAGGCAGTGATTTTCTTAATAATACAGATGTTGCAGAACCTTATTCTTACTGTTCTGCACTACAAAACCGGGCACCGGCAAGAAAAGTATTTTTTTTTTCACTTGTACAGAGAGATGGCTTTTTTCCTCCAAAACTTCAACTTTCTACATACTATTATTGCCAGCACAGCACCCTAATAGCATTCTGTTGCTGAGCAATTGCACATTTTTTTTCAGTGCATTTTATCTGTCCAGTGTTATTAAACACATTGCACTAAAAGATTTTACACAAATTATACCTTAGGCAGAAAAGACCGCATTTCCTGCATTGCTATATTGATGTTGTGTATGTGTGTGTGTGAGGGGGAGGTGTTGCAACAGTAGCAAAAGTTTTTTTAAAAAACTGTTTTAAACACAAATAGTTTTAAACACAGTAGTTGAATCTTACACCGGCCTTTCCTGCATTGTTATATTAGTGTTGTGGGGTGGGGGAATAATTGCATTACAATTTTGCAATGGGCGTTTTACAGTAGAGAAAGATCTATTCTGAAACTGTGTTTTTAAACACAAAGTAAAGTGTCAATAGCAGTATTCACTGTGTTTGGAGAAAGCAAAGGACATTTTATTCAGCCTTAGTCATAAAATTGCAGGCAAAAAATGCTTGCAATTTTGCTATAACCATTCCATAATTTGTGTACCATAATAAAATGTCTGAAATACGGAATTGTTTAAAATGAAAGACCCAGGCTTTGTCCTCCCAGAGCCAGAATGTGGATAGTAGCGGCACCAGCTATCCAGCCAAAAGTAGTAGTAGTACTAGTTGGCCACAGTTCTCCCTGGCTTCTCTCCTTGCTGCACCAGAAAAGTCTTTCAGTGGCATCCTCTCTGTTTTCACTGCCCCTCCTAGTGGGCTGCCTTCTTTTTTTCCTAAGAAGAGGCAACAAAACCCCACCACTTGTAATTGAAGATACTCAAATTTCCATGAAGAGGAGGTTCAGGTGGAACTGCAGGTAACTGTATTGATGGTTTTTTTCCACAATGCTGCCACACAAAACCACAGCCATCTGCAAGAGCTGCAGGATTAAAATTAATGCCAGTTGGGTGTTCAGAAACAAACATTGGTACCAGGGCTGTATTGCAGCACATGAAGCGGCATCACCAGTTACCATGGGAAGACATGGCCACCATCTAGAGCAATAAGAATGTCTTCTTTCTCCTGGTCTCCTTTGTGCCACCTGTGTCTGGTTACCAGGCACAGGCCAGGTTTCACTGTGGAGACGCGGCGGCCAGTCAGAGCCAGCGCTGGCAATTTAGGTTGCTGGCGTCACAGGTGACGTGATCTGGAAGTGCAGCCTATTTAAACAGGCAACATGCTGGCCTGTGATTGGTTTTTCTTTGTCTACATTGCCTCATTAGCCTTTGTGTGCATTATGGACTCCTGGATACCTGACCTCTGATTTGTTCCCTGAATCTGCCTCCTGTTTGATCTTTTGGACTTGACAAGATATTCTGATTTTGACCCCTGGCTACTCCTGGTTTTTGTCTCTTATTCAGTTTGGTCTCTCCTTGTATTGATCTAGGCTTGGTACATCTCTGTTTTTTGTCATCTGATTTCTGTGCTATTCTGTCTCTATTAATTTCTTATTTGTCTCCCTGCCTTCCCTGATTCAGACCCTGCACTTGATCGCACAATTACATATCACAGCCTACCAAGAGTGTTGGGGAGAGTGAGGGCTATGACGATGATTTTTTGTTGGACAGGACATGGGAGCCAGATCGGGGTGCTGGGGAGGAAGAGGAAACATCAGAGGAGAAGGGTGATGGCAACGGTGGCAATATAGAGTAGAGGAAATGTACGTCCAAAACCTCCAAAAGAACTGGCAGGGCCAGATCTGCTTCTGTTGTGGTCAGCTCAGAACTTTTGATGCGTCTGATACTGTGGGCGCAGGCCAAAACATTAAGTTCAACAGAAAAACAACAACAATTATATAAAAAACCAACTGTTATAAATGGGAAATCAAAGAGACCTTGACATGTAATAGTGAGGCAGTAATCTACATACTAGAGTGTCCCTGCTCTAAACAATATGTAGGACGTACAGGGAGATCACTAAAAGTGAGGATAGCTGAACGCATCAATAATATAAAAAAAGGGTATGAGAAACATACGGTGTCCTATCATTTTAAGACACATCACGCTAGTGTTCCAATAGGTTTAGAGTACGCAGCAATACAGTCAGTGAAAAAAGATTGGAGGGGAGACTTCATATCAAAAATGTCTAGATGTGAGTCCAAGATGATTTATGAGTTTGGGTCCTTGGCACCTTCGGGATTGAATGCAGAATTGGAGGTGTTCGGTTTTCTGTAAGGAACGGGGCCGGCGATAGTGGCACATGCAGCGTCAATGCCAGGCTGTATATCAGCGCATTGACTCGGCCTGCACTCTCTCGCCGACCCCCACCACTCAGGAAAGACAGAGAAAATAAAGAAAAGATTAAGTGTTTTTTTTTTGTGTGTGGAACGGTTAGATAGATCTGGATATACACTATCTTAGAGAAGGAATGCATATACCCATAGCGAAACTGCTATATACTATGAATATTGCGGCTGCATTTACCATTACAATGTGAATAATATAGAGGAATACATATACCCATATGAAACTGCTACATACTATGAATATTGCGGTTATATTTACCATTACAATGTGAATAAGATAGAGGAATACATATACCCATATGAAACTGCTACATACTATGAATATTGCGGTTATATTTACCATTACAATGTGAATAAGATAGAGGAATACATATACCCATATGAAACTGCTACATACTATGAATATTGCGGTTATATTTACCATTACAATGTGAACAAGATAGAGGAATGCATATACCCATATTAAAACTGCTATATACTATGAATATTGCGGTTACTTTTACCATTACAATGTGAACAAGATAGAGGAATGCATATACCCATATTAAAACTGCTATATACTATGAATATTGCGGTTACTTTTACCATTACAATGTGAACAGGATAATGCAGCTTTTTTCAATCCAGTCCGGTTTTTAGTGATTAAAGGAGAAGTCAGTCCCTAATCATCTATTCACCACTGAGGAAGAAAACTTTGTTTTCAAAACGCGTCTGGTGTGGCTGCAGTTGGCAGATGACTCAGTGGAATGGAAGATCTCTATTTACAGTAAGAACATTTAACGCTCACTGTATACCTCTCGCTTAAGCACTATATACTATAATTGTGCGCTAGTGGTAAAAAGCGCTGAGCATTTAAAAAGACACTATGTACCTGTAGAAGGCAATAAGGTCCACAGATTATGCCTACAATCCTACACACAATTTTATAAAGAATTGTGAACTAACCAAAGAAATATCACAAACCGCCGCATACTGCTATCTTATTTGATTTGCCGATGCGAGAGCTCCGCACCTGGAATTATGAAGGGACTGTGATTGAAAATTAAGCTTATGTATGACTACAGTGATATTGTTTTCAAATATATGTTTTAATGTACTGTTTTTTTTATTAAACACTAAATGAGTTATTTCTGAGCCGACCATAATTTTACTTTAGTCTCGCAGGCCAAAACATGCCAGACCTTGGCTAAGCTTGGCTGCCTCTAGCTCTGTGCAAGCTACTCCTGTATGGCGTTTTTTTCTCCACAAGGCCGTAACAAAAAGCCACAGATGTGTCTAAGATCTGCAGGATTGAAATAAGCTGTGGGAGTTCAAACACAAACAAAGGTACCAATAGAGCACAAAGGGTGCTCTATTGAAGCCCATGAGACAGCATCACAAGACCCTGAGAAAATAGATCTAACCAGCATTCTCAATCAGAACACGTTTTTCCTTCTTCTCCTGGTCTTCTTTGTGGCAGCCAGCCTGCATCCACAAGAAATACAGCTGCAGCAAGCTGCTTACACAGTGTTTCCTGGTTATAACGTAATTTAGCCTCCAGAAAAACATTCCCCCATTTTGCTCTGATAGCAAGGGTCTAAAAGCATGGCTATACAGTAATCATTAAACTGCTTGATGTGAATGATATGCCTGTCATTGCGCAAGCAAGTATACAAGTCACCACTCTGACCAGTGTGCCTGAGGAGCCAGTTCTTTCCATCTCCGCCCCCCCACTGAGATGATTGGTTGCCGTTGCAGGTGCCATGATCATAATCATGCCCCGCCTCCAGTGGCAGCTACTCATCCTCCTTCTCCATGGGAGTTTCTCCTCCTCCTCCAGTGGCAGATACTCATCCTCCTCCTCCATGTGAGTTTCTCCTTGTGGGTCCCCAACAGCTACAGGGGTAGGGTGGCAGAAAGATGCATTAGCTTTTCTCCTTCCTCTGTTGTCCCTTGCTGCATGAGCATCAGCTTCTGTTCTAAGATAAATATGAGAGTGATGAGATTGTTCATGCCACAGTTGCCCCTACTGACAAATTTTGTAGCCTCTTCAAAGGGCCTCAGCACCCAACAGGCGTCTCTGATAAGTCATAACTGCCTGACCTGCTCCCTGCTCAGGCGGACTGGTACATGACAAAATTATTCACGGCTTTCTGATGCTCATACAGATGCTCTAGCATGTGCAATGTTGAATTCCAGAAAGTTGCAACATTGCGGATTAAGCGGTGTAACAGCAGACCTTTCGCTGCAAGTCCAGGAGAATGTTTATTGTCACATAAAAATGGCTGAAATGCCAAGACAATCTTCTGGACATTGACAGCACCTTGCGCAAGCCTGTGTGCTTTTTTTTAAAATGCGTTGCACAACTAGATTAATCACATGCGCCATGGAGGGACCATGTGTTATTTCCTCTAGAGTTTAGGTGGGCCATGATGCCATTATCGCTGACTAACTTGGAGTTGGCAGGGTGACGGAAGCATGCTTGCTGCTTGATGTATCTTAGCAACTGTTCGCCTCTTTGGCTACTCTCACCTAGGTCTATCAGCTCCACCACCGCATGGCAACACATGACATGACAAATGTGATAGGAAGGGGGGAGTGGGAGCAATGCTGTGCCTGGTGTGGGAGCCACAATCGTGAAGATTTCGAAAGTACCTGGCCTTGTTGCTGGGATGCTGCCTCATCCCATTGGGCTGTGAAAAACATGTACTGTCCTTGCCCGTAATAACTGCTCCAGGTGTTCGCTGTGGCATGCACCTTGCTCAAAAGAACTGGCTCACATTCTCTACCATGTGAGAGTACAAGGCAGGGATTGCTTTTTAGGAGAAATAATGCCGGCTAAGTGACTTGCAGCAAGGCTAGGGACTGGGGGGAAGGTAATTACATTATAGGAGAATAGTGCAGATAGAGACCTGGGAGGTAATGGAACTGGGGGAGGAATGGAAGGAGGGACTAGAACAGTTCAGAAGGAAAGGTGTAGGGTAAAAAATATACATAAACCTCTTAATTGTACGTATACTAATGCCAGAAGCCTGACTAATAAAACTGGTGAACTAGAATTAGTGATGTGTGAGGAGGACTATTTCTTAGTGGGAATAACTGAGACATGGCTGGATGATAGTTATGACTGGGACGTACAGGGTTACAGTCTGTTTAGAAAGGATCGCCCAAACCAGAGAGGGGGAAGGGGTCTGCCTTTATGTAAAGTCCTGTCTAAAGCCCACACTCTGGGAAGATATAAGTGAAGGACATGAACATATGGAGTCACTGTGGGTAGAAATACATGGAGGCAAAAACAATAATAAAATACTAATAGGAGTTTATTATAAACCACCTAATAGAAAATCTACTTCTAAATGAAATAGATGAGGCGGCAAATCATAATGAGATCATTATTATGGGGGACTTCAACTACCCAGATATAGACTGGAAAACTGGAAACAGGTTCTTGGCAATAGCCAAAGACAATTACCTTTCACCAACTGGTTCATGACCCGACTAGAGGAACAGCCATACTGGACTTAGTATTAACCAGTAGACCTGACAGAACAACAGATGTGCAGGTTGGGGGACACCTGGGAAATAGTGATCATAATATACTGTAATAACCTTCAAACTGTCATTCAAAAGAGTGTTTCTTCAGGGAGGAACAAAAATACCAAACTTCAAAAAAGCTAAATTTAGCCAACTAAGAGAGGCCATAGGCCTAACTAACTGTGGCAAAGTCCTCAAAAATAAAAATACAGCCACAAAATGGGATATTTTTAAAAGCATCCTAATATCTAATTGTGAGAGGTACATACCTTATGGGAATAAAAGGTAAGAATAAACCAATGTGGATAAATAGAACTGTAAAGGAAGCAATAAATGACAAAAAGAAAGCATCTAAATCACCAAAACAGGAGAGAGCGAGGAAGCATTGAAAAACTATAAGGAAAAAACTACAGACTGAGAGATTCATTGCCAAAGAGAGTAAAACTAACCCTAAAATGGGTCACTGTCATTAGTGGTGAACCACAGCTGTCAGTATTGGGGCCTATTCTCTTCAATATATTTATTAATGATCTTGTAGAAGGCTTGCACAGTAAAATATCATTTTTTGCAGATGTCACTAAACTGTGTAAAGTAATTAACACAGAAGAGGACAGTATACTGCTAAAGATGGATCTGGATAGATTGGAGGCTTGGACAGAGAAGTGGCAGATGAGGTTTAACACTGACAGGTATGTCAGTGTTACTGTAAGGTTATGCACATAGGAAGGAATAATGCAAGTCACCAGTACTTACTAAATTGTAAAACACTGGGTAACACTGACATGGAAAAGGACTTAGGAATTTTAGTGAACAGCAAACTAAGCTGTAGAAACTAGTGTCAGGCAGCTGCTGCCAAGGCCAATAAGATAATGGGTTGTATCAAAAGAGGCATAGATGCCCATGATGAGAACATAGTCCTGCCACTTTAAAAAATCACTAGTCAGACCACACATGGAGCACTGTGTACAGTTCTGGGCTCCTGTGAACAAGGTAGACATAGCAGAGCTGGAGAGGGTTCAGAGGAGGGCAACGAAAGTAAACTGGAATGGGTGGACTACAGTCATGGCCAAAAGTTTTGAGAATGACACAAATATTATATTTTCACATGATCTGCTGCCCTCTGGTTTTTATGTGTGTTTGTCAGATGTTTTTATCACATACAGAAATATAATTGCAATCATATTATGAGTAACAAAAGCTTATATTGACAGTTAGAATGAGTTAATGTAGCAAGTCAATATTTGCAGTGTTGACCCTTCTTCTTCAGGACCTCTGCAATTCTCCCTGGCATGCTCTCAATCAACTTCTGGACCAAATCCTGTCTGATAGCAGTCCATTCTTGCACAATCAATGCTTGCATTTTGTCAGAATTTGTAGGTTTTTGTTTGTCCACCCGTCTCTTGATGATTGACCACAAGTTCTCAATGGGATTAAGATCTGGGGAGTTTCCAGGCCATGGACCCAAAATCTCTATGTTTTGTTCCCTGAGCCATTTAGTTATCACCTTTTCTTTATGGCAAGGTGCTCCATCATGCTGGAAAAGGCATTGTTGATCGCCAAACTGCTCTTGGACGGTTGGGAGAAGTTGCTCTCGGAGGACATTCTGGTACCATTCTTTATTCATGGCTGTGTTTTTAGGCAAGATTGTGAGAGAGCCGATTCCCTTGGCTGAGAAGCAACCCCACACATGAATGGTTTCAGGATGCTTTACAGTTGGCATGAGACAAGACTGGTGGTAGCGCTCACCTCGTCTTCTCCAAATAAGCTGTTTTCCAGATGTCCCAAACAATCGAAAAGGGGATTCATCAGAGAAAATGACTTTACCCCAGTCCTCAGCAGTCCACTCCCTGTACCTTTTGCAGAATATCAGTCTGTCCCTGATGTTTTTTTCTGGAGAGAAGTGGCTTCTTTGCTGCCCTCCTTGAGGCCTTGCTCCAAGAGTCTCCGCCTCACAGTGCGTGCAGATGCACTCACACCTGCCTGCTGCCATTACTGAGCAAGCTCTGCACTGCTGGTAGCCCGATCCCGCAGCTGAAACACTTTTAAGTGACGGTCCTGGCGCTTGCTGGTCTTTCTTGGGCGCCCTGGAGCCTTTTTGGCAACAATGGAACCTCTCTCCTTGAAGTTCTTGATGATGCGATAGATTGTTGACTAAGGTGCAATCTTTCTAGCTGCGATACTCTTCCCTGTTAGGCCATTTTTGTGCAGTGCAATGATGACTGCACGTGTTTCTTTAGAGATAACCATGGTTAACAGAAGAGAAACAATGATGCCAAGCACCAGCCTCCTTTTAAAGTGTCCAGTGGTGTCATTCTTACTTAATCATGACAGATTGATCTCCAGCCCTGTCCTCATCAACACCCACACCTGTGTTAATGGAGCAATCACTGAAACGATGTTAGCTGGTCCTTTTATGGCAGGGCTGCAATGATGTTGAAATGTGTTTTGGGGGATAAAGTTCATTTTCTAGGCAAATATTGACTTTGCAAGTAATTGCTGTTAAGCTGATCCCTCTTTATAACATTCTGGAGTATATGCAAATTGCCATTATAAAAACTGAAGCAGTAGACTTTGTAAAAATTAATATTTGTATCATTCTCAAAACTTTTGGCCATGACTGTACAGTACCGAGAAAGATGATCAAAATTAGGGTTATTCATGTTAGAAAAAAATCGACTGAGGGGAGATCTAATAACTATGTATAAATATATCGAGTCAGTACAGAGATCTCTCCTATCATCTATTTATCCCCAGGACTGTGACTGTGATGACGGTGATTATGGTAAGTTCACTAAAAGAGTTCAAGAGGGGCCTGGATGTATTTCTAGAGTTTAATAATATTACAGGTTATAGTTACTAGAGATGGGTTGCTGATCCAGGGAGTTATTCTGACTGCATGATTGGAGTCGGGAAGGATTTTTTTCCCCCTAAAGTGGGGAAAATTGGCTTCTACCTCACAGGTTATTTTTTGCCTTCCTCTAGATCAACTTGCAGGATAACAGGCCGAACTGGACGAACAGATGTATTTTTTCAGGCCTTATAAACTATGTTAGTATGTTAGTAAGGCTGAGCGCACACCATACGCTTCCTAAAGGCAGCAGTCTTTACTAAATGGTATGGCAGCGACTGCACCACCAGCAACTTGGCCAGGTGGGAATTAAGGTGGTGCATTATCGGATTGATGTGCATGTAAATTTATTTCCTGGCCACACATTCTTTTATCAATGGAAGATGACAGAGCTGGGGAGGAGGAGTCTAAGCAGGAAAAGCAGAAGCAGCGTATATTGGTGTTTGACTGTCCATGGCTTATTTTAATCATGCAGAGCTTGCACAGGGCAATGCTGCTGTCTTCTGGCAGTGTGGAGAAAAACTGCCAGATGGGAGATATTCCCACAGAGCTAGAGGCAGTCAAGCTTGGCTTAGCTTGTGCACGATTTGGTCCTAATGCATCCACAGTGTCAACGGCATCACCAGTTAACAAAACAGATCTGTCTCTGGCAGTTCTTTGGGAGATTCTGGTCTTACATTGCCTCTGCTCTTTATTGTTACCGCTATCACCACCCTCCTCCTCTGATGTTACTTCCTCCTCAGCACTCTGATCTGGCTACCAGGTCCTTTCCAACACATAATCATTATTTGAGTCTTCACCCTCCCTGCCACTTTTATCAGACAGTGATATCATGGTGGTATCCTTGGCCCCCTCCCAATTCCCTGCCCTGTATTTCCCACGACTGCACCCACCTCCAATACTGTGGTTACAGGTGCCATTATTACCACCACCAAAACAGCTCTGCATGGGATCCCCATCTCCTCCTGATCCTCTTCCTCAGGGCAGCCCAAATGCTGACTGCTCTCACACAACAGCAGGCTCTCTTAACTATGTGCTGAAGGGTGTTGTGCTGTTTTGTTGCCTCTTCTTAGAAAATAAGAAGGCACCTCACTAGGAAGGGGCAGTGAAGACAGAGGATGGCACTGAAAAGCGTCTCTGGTGCTGCAAGGAGAAGGAGCAGGAGGGGTACTGTGACCACCGGCTCCAAGACACAGTGTCAGACTCAAGTCACCTCCATGTCATCCTACTGTGACAGAGAGGATGACGTTGAGGTATCCAATCCACAATCTTATACTTTCTCCCTAGTGATAATGTTTCGGCTTTCCAAAGCCAGAGACAAGTGTGGCCTACTACTACTACTTCTGGCCAGATAGTTGGTGCTGGTACTACTCACATTGTGGCTCTTGGTGGGCAAGGCCTGGCCCTGCGTCTTTCATTTGTAACCCATTTGTATTCCATACATTTGGCCTAATGTACACAATCACACAAAGTTTGGAACGGTTTGCAAGTCTGTTTTCTGACATTAAAGACAGAAAAGCCAATTAAATCCTCCCCTTTCTACAAACACACTGAAGACACTGCAATTAACAATTTACTTTGGGAATAATGTAGTATGGGCGCCAGTAACAGATTTGGGCCTAATGTCTTATGTGCGTTCAAATATGCAGAATCAGAAAAAAAGCTCTCTCTAGTTTAAAACACCTACTATGAGATTATTGCTCCTCCCCCACACCAACACTTGAATGGTCTGGAGATGCCCTGTCTCATATTTTGGACTACTATTTCAGGTATTTTCAATTAGAGATTAAAATGGTACACTTTAGATTGTAAAACACACGTTGTATACTTGTATTGCTATTTTTGCACCCCACACCATTACTTGCACTTTTTGGAGATGCCCTGTCACATATTTCAGACTACTATTTCAGGTTCAGAAAAATGGCATTATTGCTTTTGCTACAATGCAATGCGCTTAAAAACAATACAGATATGCACTAGAAGCTTGATTGTGACTGTACACTGTCCCTAAGATCATTTTTTGCCAGAGACTGTGCAACACCCATGAACCCTAATCAGCAGGTGAACACAAATTGAAGTTCTAATACTTCTTCTAGGGTACCTCCTTGTCTGCTGCCCCACTGATTGGCTCATCTAGGCTGTCTGTCAGCCTGTAAGAAATCAGAGCAATAACCCCCGCCACTTCCTCTCAGGGTCATTTGAGCATCTTTCTTCTTCCTCACTTGTGCCTTTTTGTGCTGACATGTGCAATAAAACTTCAGGTTCATCTTGCGGAGGAATTTTTGAGAAGTTCGTAATAAACCCGGTTTGTTAAGAACTGATTCGATCATCTCTATTGCATATGGTAAAGTACTTGTGTTATCTTTTCCAGAGTATTAAATTCTCAAATGTTGAGAAAACAAAATTGTTAATTTCCCAATTGTCAGGGTTTTAGGACAGAGGAAAAAGGATGAAATGTAAAGTGTGAAAAAGGGTGGCATCAAGAAAGGTGTTCAAACCCTAACTTAATTATAGGGGAGAAAGCCATAATTAGGGGATGGCTGTAAAGAGAAGTTGGGGTGTGATCACCCTGCATGCAGCCATTGTCAGTGCAGTTCTAATTAGTTAATATGATGGTGCTATTTCTCATTCGGCCATGTGGTCCTCGGTCGCAAGATGGCCACATTCCAACCACAACACAGTCTCTCTGTGTGGCTGTACCGTAAGTGAAAAACTGTTCACAAGAACATGCTCTAAGTATTTGTTTAACTGGACTATCAAAGATTGAGAACCCCTGACTGGTTGTCCAACAAGCAGCTGTTGAGCAAGCAGACATAAATCACAATGGGGATATGTACAGTAGTAGAGGCCTCCAGAGAGCAGCATGAGGAAAGAGAAAGGAGTGAAGCTTTAAAGTCATGAAGTTGCAAGTAGGCAACAATATAAACAATATAACAATTAGAGATGAGCGAATCGAAGCTGACGAAGTGGAATTCGTTACGAATTTCATGGAAGATTCGATTCGCAATGAAAGGGAATTTCATGGCGATTCGTAGTAACTAATCTTTTTTTTTTTTCCTAAAATGGCCGCAAGCACATGGCATGACATGGGGGAAGGATTTCTTGGACAAAGAAGTAAACACCCACAATGCGATCACATGCAGACATGTAGCCAATCAGCAGCCAGCCAGGTCCTGTGATGTCACAGCCCTATAAATAGTTTTGCAGCGCTGCAATCCGCCATTTGCTATTGATTTTAGACCAGAGACAGACGTCAGGAGAGATAGGGCAAGTGAAAGAAAAACTAAAGAAAAGAAATGAGGAGATCAGGGATAGATAATCTGAATTGCAGGGATAGGAGAGGGACGATTTCTAGACGGAATCCATAGGGGATTATCAGGCAGTGAAATCGCTATTCTGGTACACTGAGCAGCAGTGAGTGGGCATAGGGGTTAGCCTGTTATACAGCACTGCACTCTGTTCTAAAGGCTGTTTTGGGGTGCTTTATTCAAAGACGCACCACTAGTGTCGCTTTTTTCAGTGCAGTAAGAGGGTCAGAGCCTTGTTTGGGGTACATAAAAAAATAAAAATAAAAACATTCTTTTGGGTTGTGTTTGGGGAAAAACATATATAATCCGTGATTGGCAGCTTGTAAATGTGAAAAAAATAGTTGCGGCGTCATTCGCCATACAAATAGACAAGCGCCATATAGTGCTAAATTCTTCAGTGTAGTTGAATTGACAAAAAAACTGTGAATCCGTGTTTGTGGGGTTGTTAGTTTTAAATAACTATTCGCGGCGTTATTCGCCATCCAAACAGAAAAGCGTGATATTGTGCTAACGTAGTCAGTGAAGTTGACTTGCCAAAAAACTGTGAATCTGTGTTTGTCGGCGTGTTAGTTTTAAATAACTATTTGCGACGTTATTCACCATCCAAACAGAAAAGCGTGATATTGTGCTAACGTAGTCAGTGAAGTTGACTTGCCAAAAAAACAGTGAATCCGTGTTTGTGGGTTTGTTCATTTAAAATAACTATTTGCGGCTTTATTCGCAATCCAAACAGAAAAGCGTGATATTGTGCTAACGTAGTCCGTGAAGTTGAATTGCCAAAAAAACAGTGAATCCGTGTTTGTGGGCTTGTTCATTTCAAATAACTATTTGCAGTGTCAGTCGCCATAGAAAAAAAAAATCGTCATATAGTGTGTAGTGCTGTGCAGTAACCCATTGTACTGCAGTTCAGCAACCCATTGTTAACCCACTCTGTGGGTGACGGTATTTCTTAACCCCTTAACGCCCAGCGCCGTAATAGTACGGCGCTCCGTGACGGGACTTAATGCCCAGAGCCGTAGTATTACGGCGCGCTGATCGGGCGGGTGCAGGAGCTGCGCCCGCCCGATCAGTGGCGGGGGTCCGGCTGTGCCCAGGTGCCGGACCCCTGGGGAATGCGCCAGCATTGGTGAAAACACCGATGCCGGCGCATTAACTCTTCAGTTAGGTGTGTGTTAGTTGAGGTGTGCCGCATGTTCAGGATGGCGAGTGGGGGGCCATCAGCTCCCCGCGCTGCTGTGACGGGGACCCGATGGCTTGGATGGCAGCCCGATACCTTCCTTAGGTATCGTGGCTGCCATCCCTGCGAGCCTGTGCGATCCAGCCCCCTGGATCGCACAGGAAGCAGGCTGTAAGTGTATTACTGTGAGTAATACACTTACTGCCAATGCATTACAATACAGAAGTATTGTAATGCATTATGAAGGGGATCAGACCCCCAAAAGTTAAAAAAAAGGTGAAAAAAAGTTAAAAAATTAAGTTAAAAAAAATAATAATAAAAGTTTCAAGTAAAAAAAAAACATGCCATTTTCCCCACAAAAAAGTAAAAAAAAATTGTTAAAAAAAGGAAAAAAAAAAGAAAAAGTAGGCATATTAGGTATCGCCGCGTCCGTATTGACCGGCTTTATAAAAATACCACATAATCCATCCAGCCAGGTGAACACAGTAAAAAATAAAAAATAAAAACAGTGCCAAAACAGCCATTTTTTGGTCACCTTCCCCCACAAAAAGTGTAATACTACGCGATCAAAAAGGCATATTTACCCCAAAATGAAACTAATAAAATCGTCATCTCGTCCCACAAAAAATGATACCCTACCTAAGACAATCGCCCAAAAAATAAAAAAAATATGGCTCTTAGAAAATGGCAACACAAAAAAAGATTTTATTCTGTTCAAAAATAAATATATTGTGTAAGACTTTCCAAAAATAAAAATGTTAGACATCGCCACGCCCGTAACAACCTGCTCTCTAAAAATATTACATGAGATGGCCCCCCAGGCGAATGCTGTAAAAAAATTGTTAAAAAACTATGCCAAAATAGCCATTTTTTCCCTCTTCCCTCACAAAAAGTGTAATAGCAGGCGATCAAAAAGGCGTATTTATCCCAAAATGGTACCAATCAAACCGTCATCTTGTCCTGCAAAAATGATACCCTACCTGAGACAATCGCCCGAAAAATAAAAAAACATATGGCTCTCAGAAAATAGCAACACCAAAAAAAGATTTCATTCTGTTAAAAAATGCACCTAATGTGTAAAAATAAAAATGTTAGACATATTGGGTATCGCCGCATCCATAACAACCTGCTCTATAACAATATTACATGAGATGGCCCCCCAGGTGAATGCTGCAAAAATTAAAAAATAAAAACTATGCCAAAACAACCATTTTTTTCCATCTTGCCTCACAAAAAGTGTAATAGCAGGCGATCAAAAAAACGTATTTAACCCAAAATGGTACCAATGTAACGGTCATCTTGTCCCGCAAAAATGATACCCTACCTGAGACAATCGCCCAAAAAATAAAAAAAATATGGCTCTCAGGAAATGACAACACAAAAAAAAAGATTTTATTCTGTTCAAAAATAAATCTAATGTGTAAAATTTAATAAAAATAAAAATGGTAGACATATTGTGTATCGCCGCGTCCGTAACAACTTGCTCTATAAAAATATCACATGATTTGCCCCCTCAGGTGAATGCTGTAAAAAATTTTTTTTTTTAAAACTATGCCAAAACAGCTATTTTTTTTCACCTTGACTCACAAAAAGTGTAATACCAAGCAATAAAAAAGTGTTATGTACCCCAAAATGGTACCAATAAAAATGTCACCTCATCCTGCAAAAAATGAGCCCCCACATAAGACAATAACTAAAAAAAATTAAAATCAATGGCTCCCGCAAACCAATCCATCAAAAGCTGTTCTGCAAAATCCATATGGCACTCCTTCCGTTCTGAGTACCACATATGGGGTGTTGCTGCATTCAGGAGAAAATGGGTAACAAATTATGGGGTGCTTTTCTCCTGTTAACCCTTATGAAAATAAAAAATTTGGGGCTAAAGCAACATTTTATTGGAAGAAATGAAACTTTTCATTTTCCCAGCCAAGTGTTTCCAAATTCCATAAATTCCGTAAAAGGGGTCAAAGTGGCCAGTACCCCCCTTAATATATTTTTTGAAGGGTGTAGTTTCCAAAATGGGGTCACTTTATGAGGATTTCCACTGTAGGGGTACGTCAGGGTTTCTCAATTACAAAATGGTGCCTAAAAACCATTTGCCTCTAAAATCCGTATGGCGCTCCTTTCCTTCTGACCACTGCCACAAACCAATAGAGATGTTTACCACCACATATGGGGTATTTCTGTAAACTGTAGAATCAGAGCAATGTATATTGAGGTTTAGTTTGCTGTTAACCCTTGCTGTGTTGCAAGAAAAAAATTATTAACATGAATAATCTACCAAAAAGTGAAATTTTGAAATTTCACCTCCATTTTCCTTTAATTCTTGTGGAACACCTCAAGGGTTAACAAAGTTTGTAACAGCAGTTTTTTTATAATTTGAGGGGTGAAGTTTCTAAAATGGGGTCATTTATGGGGAGTTTCATTATGTAAGCCCCTCATAATCACTTTATATCTGAATTGGTGCTTAAAAAAATGGTTTTGGAAAATTTGGTGACAATTTGAAAAATGGCTTCTAAACTTCTAAGCCCTCTAACGTCCTAAAAAAGTAAAATGACATTTATAAAATGATGCCAACATAAAGTAGACATATGAGGAATGTAAAATAATAACTATTTTTGGAGGTATTAATATTTATTTTGAAAGTAGAGAAATTGAAATTTGGAAATTTGCTAATTTTTCCAAATTTTTGGTAAATTTGGTATTTTTTTATAAATAAAAATGAAATATTTTGCCACAAATTTACTACTGTCGTGAAGCACAATATGTGACGAGAAAACAATCTCAGAATGGCCTGGATAAGTAAAAGCGTTCCAAAGTTATTACCACATAAAGTGACACATGTCAGATTTGCAAAAAATGGCCTGGGCATGAAGGTGAAAACAGGCATGGGGTTAAAGGGGTTAAAGAAATAGTTAAGCAGTTGTTGTCAGGTCTGGTCACCGGAGAACATAGGTGTTCTATGTTTTGCTTGGTATTCTCAGTTTTTGTGTGTTTCTGTTTAGTGCCTACGATTTGCCTTTAACCCCTTCGCGACCAGCGCCGTACATGTACGGCGCTGGGGCGATGCGGGCACATGGCGCCCGCTCGCGGGTGCGGCGGGCGTCATGGCCGGCAAGTCTCTGCTGTTTCTAACAGCAGAGACTTGCCGCTACCTACTACATCGGCGGCGTCTTCCGGGATGGCTAGATGCCGTGATCACACGTGATCACGGCATCTAGTTGCGTCTAAACCCGGAAGCGTTCGCTTCCGGGTGGTGTACAGACACCCCGTGTGGCCAATCGGGGTGTCTGTACACCATATGAAAACTGTAATCCTCGCTGGTGAGGATTACAGTTTTCAAACTGCAATTCTTATTCTGGCCACTAGATGGCAGCCCAGGATAAGAAATGAGCAATTCATGGCTTTCTGAGTCTATAAAACCCAGAATTGCTCATAAAGAAAAAAAAAAAAAGCCACAATATATAAGCCCATATTTGAGCTTTCTAATAGTAAAAAAAAAATGTTAAAAAAATGTTAAAAAATATATAAAAAATAAAAAAGATGTAAAAGTTCAAATCACCCCCCTTTCCGTATAAGTAAAAAATAAATACCTAAATAACAATAAATATAGACATCATGGGTATCACCGTGACCGAAAACGCCCGTACTTTTAAAATATATAAAAAAAAAATTCCAATACGGCGAATTGTGTGGCGGAAAAAAGCGTCCAAATGGCGATTTGCCGTTTTTTGTCGCTTTTTTTTTCTAAAAAAAATTAAATAAAAAGTGATCAAAAAGTCATACACACCCCAGAATGGTATCAATAAAAACTTCAGATCGTCCCGCAAAAAATGAGCCCCCATACAGCTCTGTACACATAAATACCAAAAAGTTATAGGGGTCAAGATTTGACAAGGAAAAAAAAAAAAAGGGCAACTTTCTAATTATTTTATCACTATGAAAACGCAGGAAAAACTATACATATTAGGTATTGCCGGATTCGTACTGACCAGTAGAATGAAAGTAACGGATCAGTTTTAATGCACATCGAACGCTGTAAATAAGAAACCCGTAGAACTGTAGCGGAATAGCGTTTTCTTTGCAATTTCACCCGGTTTGGAATTTTTTTCCCGCTTCCCACTGCACCGTATGCAATATTAAATGGTGGCGTTGGAAAGTACAACTTGTCCCGCAAAAAACAAGCCCTCATACAGCTATGTGAACAGAAAAATAAAAGAGTTATGGCTGTTTGAAGGCAGGGAGCGCAAAACGAAAATGCAGAACCGAAAAAAGCTCCGGTCGCGAAGGGGTTAACCATGTTCACACTGTGGGTTGTTTTGGAGCCAACGCCCAGCTTCATGTTTGGTTTGTCTACTCAGGGTTAATACTCAGGTGCTGGGCTGAGTGGCTTCTCTGAATCTGGTCCATTCAGTACCTGGGGGTGGGATATCTTCCTGCATAAATACCTACCTTCCTCTCTGCTCCTTGCTGGTTTTTGCAAATCCTTGCTATTCCTGCTTGTGCGTTGTTATCGTGTGTATTCTACTGCTTATTTGACCCTTGGCTCGTACCTGACTACTCTACCGTCTTCTGATTTTGTACTGACGTTATCTCTGGTTTCTGACACGGCTAGCTGACGATTCTTCTGTGTTTTGTTCGTCTCTGTTTGTCTTCCCTTTTCCCTGCACCTTAGTCTAGAGTAATTGCAGTCCTCGTGGTTGTCGCCGTGTCGCCTAGGACACGGAGGCAATTAGGCAGGGACAGGGGTTGGGGTGAGCTCAAGGATCACATCTCCCTTTTCTGTGTACCCCAACCTTGACAGTTGTGCAAGGCAGTGAGCAAAGTATATTTTTTGGGGGGATTCTTAATTTTCTTTTATTTTAAATTTTTTTTATCAAACAGTATGTCAGACATAGGGGTGACAGGCCCTTCACAGGGGAGGGGCAGTGGCACAAATGTTTCTGGAATAGGCACAGGTCTCAGCAGAGGAAGGGGACGTGGCTTTAGGGGTAATTCATCGAGGCCACAGCTACCAGTGTCATCTAGTGGTCGTGTGTTGACCACCAACCCAGATGTTCTTGAATGGTTGACTCGGTCACCCACTTCCTCCCAGATGACATCTGAAACCCCCAGCCAAGAGTCAGTGGGTTCGTCAGACACAACCCTTAGTTGGCATGGGCCTGGAGCAGCTCCAGTGCCCTCACCTGTCCTCAACCTGCCTCTGTCCTTTTCGGTTCCCTCAGCCAGAGAAGTACTATATGCTATGGGCTCTGCGCCACTATACAGCGAGGACGAACTACTTGAGGACAGTCAGCAGCTACTTGGAAGCCAAAAGGTGTGTCAGAAATCCGCTCATTCAAGTAGGCGGTCAAGTACTGATGAGGAGAGTGTAGTGGCGCTGCCGCTACGTCCAGATTATGTAATTGTGCCACTCTGTGGCCTACTCATTCTGCTGCCTCCGCCTCCACACTCTGTGTCCTAGCTGCCGCTACCTCTAAATTATGTAATTGTGCCACTCTACGGTATGCTGCTGCTGACTCCACACGCTGTGTCCTAGCTGCCGCTACATCCAAATTATGTAATTGTGCCACTCTACGGTATGCTGCTGCTGACTCCACACGCTGTGTCCTAGCTGAAATTTGTTCGACTGCTGCCTCTTGCAGCTGCTGTTACGGTGCCACTCTGTGGCCTTGAAATTTGTTCGACTGCTGCCTCTTGCAGCTGCTGTTATAGTGCCACTCGTTGGCCTAGTAAATTGATTAGAATTTTTTGGACCTTCTGCTCGGCAGCTGCATGTTACTCGTAAATTTTTGGTACGTTCTGTAGTCCTATTCCATTATTCAAAGCTCAAGTACACAGGAAACCCTGTTTGTTTTGAACACTCAAATTTTTTAAAGTAAACGATTCCGGCCCCCGGGACACTCAGCGATGAGCATGGGGGAGGCGAGAGGCAGGGGCTCCCACAGTTGGTAGCTCAGCTCCCTACAGACCGCCAACTCGATCTTAAGATGGAATTCCGAACTTTCTTGGGGTCTTGGGTCAATACTGACATTTTGTCACAGTCGAGGCAAAGCTGGAGCCTTCACTGCACCTCCTCTGTCTTACGTTCCCGTCCGCTGGCATAACCAGCCCCCATACTGATAAGAACATATGCTACTGTTGATCTTAACCAAAAGGCCGAGAATTTTTTATTACGGTCTGCTCTTCAGGGTATGTCATCATGCCACTCTCCGGCCTGATGCTGCTGCCGCCGCCGACTCCACATGCCGTCTCCTAGCTGCCGCTACATCAAAATTAGGTAATTGTGCCACTCTGTGGCCTCCAAATTGTACTACTACTTCCACTGCTGCTGCCACTTCCAGGGTCTGTCATTCTGCCACTCTGTGGCCTACTCATGCTGCTGCCACCTGGCCACACTGTCGTCGTGCCACTCTATAGTCTGCTGATGCTGCTGCCACTGCTATCTCCAACCTGTTTGGGGGGCTCTGCTTGTATAAGCATGTAATAGAACAGGTTCTGTCGAAATGTATGTGGAATCAGTGAATTGGTGTAAAAGGCTGCGCTTTTGGCGCTCTAGTAGGATCTTGGGCCTCTGCACGATTCTTTATAGCTGGCGCTAACATTGACCTGTAAGGCTGAGTTCAGACTTGAGTTATTTGGTGAGTTTTGGCCCCTTAACTGCCCAAATACATAAATGTGTGCAGCGATTCTAAGAGCGAAGCCTGTTATGTGCATGTCACACTGGCTCACAGTATTCTTTCACTACCACAGTAGACTCCCTATTAGTGTTGAGCGAGCATGCTCGGCCGAACACCGAGTGTACTCGAGCGCAATGCTGGCATTCACTGTAATGTTGATTTGTACGCTAATGCTACGCATTGTATGCTAATGCGTACACATTTGGACGCTAATATGTACGCATTGTGCGCTAATGCGTACAAATTCAGTTAATTAGCATACTTTTACGAGCAAAAGGAGTAAAAGAGGAGAAGTTGCAATTCTGACCTTTTCCTATTAACCAGACATCCTCCCCTCTTCCGAGCGGGGGGTGCCTGGTTTAGTCCCATTGACTAACATTATGCTCGAGTGCTCGGCCAGAGCACCCGAGCATACGAGCACAGAAGTGCTCGCTCAACACTACTTCCTATGCGTTTTACTGCAAGGCACAGTGTTCTACACCACTATCCAGGCTCTCTGCAGCCCGGAAGTAGCCGTTTTTTAACGTGATTCACAACGAATTTATTCGGATTGAAGCAAATCTTTTCGGAAAATTCGGCGAACCAGCCGAATCGAGTTTTTGAAAAATTCACTCATCTCTAATTACAATGTCAAAGTAAATCAACTTGAGAATGGGGAGGAGCTAATGAGGCGGAGTTAAGCTACACGCCTCGTCCAGGAGCTCCGTGCTAAGAGCTCACCTACATGTCCTGCTGATGTTTGGGCTGATGGTCCCAGGTGAAGTGCACTGAAGTCGGGCTGAGACGCTCTTCATGCCCAGCTGAAGGAGAGCCCCCGCAGCCATTGTAAGGAGACCCAGGGAGAGTTGAGGAGGAAGCCGAGTGCCGTTGCTGGAGACACGCTAAGTTCCGTGGCCACATGACCGCTATCGCAAGACCGACGGCGGAGTGCAGCTGAGCAGCAGCGGTAGTATGCCGAAGCGGCAGGACAGAGAGACGTAGCGGCGGTGGTAACGTACATTGCTTGGACACTGCGGATGTGTGCCCCTGCTGGGGGGAACGTATAGTGTCTGCTATGCTTTAAACCGGAGGTGGCTGAACCTCTCACGCTAATCCCTGACTAACAGCAGTTCTTATGCCTACTAATACCGGGGACGGTGAGATACTTGGTGTTGATTGAGAACTTTTTTTTGCTAATATCCGATTGATAATCTAATCTCTGTGTTTACTAATACTGGGGACTCCTGGCGCTGGTGGGCTACACTATTACAATTTACAAGTAACAAGTGCACTCCCTTCAGTAGCTTCTAATCGGGTGATTTGCTACAGGACAGCTGGCTATCCTGCTTGATTGACTAAGATACCAAGTTGCCTTTTTGGGGTCTCAGATGGACTCAGGATTTACAGTGGCTTAAATTTGTTTAAGAATATAGACACTCAAATCGGTCTGAGGAACGTACTGTATTATAAGGTTCAAGGAGCAGACTAAGCCTGATGTATAGAGGGCCCAGTGTATTTGGACTTTGTATATTGTATAGTGGCAACTAAAGAGCCTGAAGTGAGGTAATCTTGGTACCGTCTGATCCTGTTTAATAGAGCGGACTGTTTTGGTGGCAATATGCCCCCAAAAAAGGACAATAAGGAAGCCAGAAAGTCCGTTAGTCCTCAGAAAGGGGGGAAGGACGCTAAGTCGTCCGTCCGCATTGACAAAATGTTTTCATCGCCAGGCGGCGTTAATAAAGCCCGGTTAGGGGTGATTTGTGCAGGGGACTCCCCGGAAAATAAGAGCATGGAGGGCACTAGCAAGGAGACTCCCTTGGCATCTGAGCACCCCCCCTGGCTCTCTGAACTAATGATGGCAATAAATAAATGTGATGACTTAAAGGCACAGGTTGGATCAGTGGGGAAGGAAGTTTCTCTGATTTGGAATGACTTCACCAAATTTCAAGAAAGAAGCAGTGAAGCGGAAAATAGGATTAGCTCTCTGGAGGATGCGGCGCAGAAACTTAAAGATGAGGTGTCAGTCCTCAGTAAGGACAATAAGGAGATGAAAAGCAAAATTACTGACCTGGAGGACAGGTCTAGAAGGTCCAATTTGCGGATTATAGGTGTCCCAGAAGGTGCCGAGGGGAAAGATGTGACTAGCTTTATTGAAGAGTGGTTGGCCCAATCTATTGGTAGAGAACTTTTGTCGCATTCTTATTGTATCGAAAGAGCGCATCGAGTACCAACTAAAGCACCCCATGCGGGCGCTCCCCCTCGGGCCATCATTCTAAAATTGCTGAACCATAGAGACAGGGATACAATCTTGAAAAGGAATAGGGATATGGGAAAAATATCATATAATGGCAATAACATAGCCATTTACCCAGGCTACGCTCTGGAAACCAGAAAACGCAGAATGGAGTACCAGCCGGTCAAGAGAAGACTCCAGAAAAACAATATTAAATATGGTTTACTGTTCCCCGCGAAATTGCGCCTGGAGTATAAAAACAAGAGCTGGTTTTTTGAGTCGCCGGCAGAGGCTTCACATTGGCTGGACATGAAATGGCTGAAAGAGGGTTAATGTATAAATTTAATGGAGCTCCTGGATTTAGTGTTTAGATGAGGGGCTTGTCATTTTGTGTTGACAGGCCGATCGGGGGTGAGGGATGGGGGGCGGGAAGGTTTCTCCTTGAGGTTAGGGTTTTGTTGTTGTTTTTTTTTTTCTTCCTCTTGTTCATTCCTTTTTTCCGAGTGTGTCTCTCTCTCTCTCTCTCTCTCTCTCTCTCTCTCTCTCATCTTGCTTAGATGAGTAGCACAAGAATTGTATTTTGGAACATTAGGGGATGTATTGATAAAAAGTAAAAGGGTTGCAATATTTGATGCACTCAAAAACTGTTTTCCACGTGTGATAGGGTTAATGGAGACACACTTGATAAAGGAAACACTACACTTAGTTAATAGAAAATGGTGGCCGCAACAATTTCATTCTGTTTATTCTAATTACTCTAGAGGTGTTTCAGTTTTGGTTCATCACAAGGTGAAATGGGAACTATTAGATGAGAGGATTGATTTAGAGGGTTGTTACGTTTTTTTGCACTGTAGGTTGGAAAATAATAGTTATATTCTTGCTTTTATTTATATTCCTCCACCATATAACACTAGAATATTTGAGAAGATGATTAAGTTTTGGAATGAGAAAAAAAGATAATTGTGCACTGTTGATTATGGGAGACTATAATTGTGTACCAGATGAGAATCTGGACAGGTGGAGGGAAAATAAAGATGTCACTGGGAAAGCAGTCACTGCACTACGTGGATTTATGCAAGAAATGGATTTACACGATGTTTGGAGAGAGAGAAACCCGGAAACACGAGTTTACTCGTGCTGGAATAAATCCTGCAAGGTGCTTTCCAAAATTGATAATGTGTTATGTAGTAGGGACGCCTGTAGAAACATCAGGAACATTAAATACTTAAATAGATCACTCTCAGATCACACACCAGTGTTAGTAGAGATAGTGGCGGAGGTAGGGAACCCAGTGAGGTCCATGAATCTAAACCCACATTGGTTAAACCTTATTACAACAAAGGAGGAGATCAACAGTGATATTGAAGCAATTTTGGAAATGAACTGGGGGTCGTCAGAAGAAGCCATCGTCTGGGATATGATTAAATCTTATATCCGGGGCAAATATCATGGGGTTATAAACAAGTTGAAAAAACAATATAGGAAGAAGGGGGAAGACATAGAACGCATGGTATAAGAGAAAAGAGCAGGAGTATGTAAGGGATCCCTCTGATGGGAAGAGAGAATTACTGGAGGATGCTCAAGAGACCCTAAGGTTGTACCTGTTAGAAAAGGCAAAACAGAAGAATTTATTCTTCCGTAGGAAGAAACATACACAAGCAGGTAGAGTTAACAAAAGTCTTAAGGCCATTATTAATGCACAAGAGGGTAGTAGGTTAATTGGTGCTATTAAAAATCAGGCGGGAACCATACTAAATGAACCCTCGGACAGTGCAGGCGTTCAAGGAGTTCTATGAAGAGTTATACCTGTCAGAGGGCAGTTATAGTAAGGAGTCCCTTAAAAAGCACTTAGATAGTATTAATATCCCTAAACTCTCACAAGCACAAAGGGAATTTTTAGACTCTCCGCTGTCCTTAGAAGAATTAAAAAACGCGTTGGTAGGAGGGAAAAGTAATTCCGCGCCAGGAAGGGATGGTCTCCCATTTGATTTATATAAGGTACATGAAAAGGTGATGCTTCCGGCCCTTTTCAGGGTATTGAAGAAATCCATCGAGACCGGTAGATTGCCAAAGTCTATGTTGGAAGCCTCCATAATAGTAATTCCAAAAAAGGATAAGGATTTGATGGTTATGGGCTCCTATCGGCCGATATCCTTGCTGAACACTGATGTGAAGGTGTTCGCTAGGGTACTGGCTGATAGATTGAGCAAGGTAATTGAAAGTTTAATTGAGTTGGATCAGTGTGGCTTAATGCCGGGGCGTACGGTCAAAAATAACATTTATAGATTGTTTTGCAATATGGAATGTGTGGGGGAGGGTGGGTCCCATTCCGTCCTGTCCTTAGATGCTATAAAGGCGTTTGACAGGGTGGAATGGGACTACTTATGGGAAGTCCTGTCGAGATTTGGCTTCGGCACACAGTTCATCGACATGGTGAAACTTTTTTATATTGGAGCATCTGCCAGGGTTCAGGTTAATGGACAGGACTCGGAGCAGATAACTCTTCAGCGGGGTACAAGGCAGGGCTGCCCTCTCTCGCCGATGTTGTACGCTTTGAGCGTTGAACCGCTGGCCATTGCCCTAAGAAGTAACCCAGAAATAAGAGGCTTTGGAGTTAGAAGGGAAAAAGATGTTGTCTCATTGTATGCAGACGATATGCTGTTATTTTTGGAGGAGCCCCAGAAATCAGTTCCATTAGTAATAAAAACGATTGAAGATCATGGGTTTTTTTCAGGGGTTGCAATCAATTGGGGAAAATCCATTCTAATGCCGCTAGGTCGGGAAGAGGAAGTGTCATTTCCACAGTTAAAGGTGTTAAAAAGAGGAGAACATCTAAGATACCTTGTTGTGCAGGTTACGAGTAACATCAGGGAATTTCATCGTAATAATACTGATCCTCTAGTTAACCCCTTCAAGCTATATGACGAGTATACACGTCATGGAGCACTGCTATTTAGCGCTCCATGACGAGTATACTCGTCATTACATTAAACTGTCACCATGTCTGCTGACATGGTGACAGCGCTGAGACCCCGGCTGTTACTT
>ONZH01008373.1:0-64648 GCA_900303285.1 Rhinella marina
CCTAGAAATATAAAAAAAAAAAGCCTTTTCATTGGCACCTGTACTTTGCGTTCTCTTGCAAAATAATTGTATATACGTAGTGTTCATACACACCGTCTGATCTGTTAGTACACGGCTGTGTACCTAGAAATATAAAAAAAAAAAAAAGCCTTTTCATTGGCACCTGTACTTTGCGTTCTCTTGCAAAATAATTGTATATACGTAGTGTTCATACACACCGTCTGATCTGTTAGTACACGGCTGTGTACCTAGAAATATATAAAAAAAAAAAAGCCTTTTCATTGGCACCTGTACTTTGCGTTCTCTTGCAAAATAATTGTATATACGTAGTGTTCATACACACACCGTCTGATCTGTTAGTACACGGCTGTGTACCTAGAAATATAAAAAAAAAAGCCTTTTCATTGGCACCTGTACTTTGCGTTCTCTTGCAAAATAATTGTATATACGTAGTGTTCATACACACCGTCTGATCTGTTAGTACACGGCTGTGTACCTAGAAATATAAAAAAAAAAAAGCCTTTTCATTGGCACCTGTACTTTGCGTTCTCTTGCAAAATAATTGTATATACGTAGTGTTCATACACACACCGTCTGATCTGTTAGTACACGGCTATGTACCTAGAAATATAAAAAAAAAAAAAGCCTTTTCATTGGCACCTGTACTTTGCGTTCTCTTGCAAAATAATTGTATATACGTAGTGTTCATACACACCGTCTGATCTGTTAGTACACGGCTGTGTACCTAGAAATATAAAAAAAAAAAAGCCTTTTCATTGGCACCTGTACTTTGCGTTCTCTTGCAAAATAATTGTATATACGTAGTGTTCATACACACCGTCTGATCTGTTAGTACACGGCTGTGTACCTAGAAATATATAAAAAAAAAAGCCTTTTCATTGGCACCTGTACTTTGCGTTCTCTTGCAAAATAATTGTATATACGTAGTGTTCATACACACCGTCTGATCTGTTAGTACACGGCTGTGTACCTAGAAATATAAAAAAAAAAGCCTTTTCATTGGCACCTGTACTTTGCGTTCTCTTGCAAAATAATTGCATATACATAGTGTTCATACACACCGTCTGATCTGTTAGTACACGGCTGTGTACCTAGAAATATATAAAAAAAAAGCCTTTTCATTGGCACCTGTTACTTTGCGTTCTCTTGCAAAATAATTGTATATACGTAGTGTTCATACACACCGTCTGATCTGTTAGTACACGGCTGTGTACCTAGAATATATTTAAAAAAAAAGCCTTTTCATTGGCACCTGTACTTTGCGTTCTCTTGCAAAATAATTGTATATACGTAGTGTTCATATACACCGTCTGATCTGTTAGTACACGGCTGTTGTACCTAGAAATATATTTAAAAAAAAGCCCTGTTCATTGGCACCTGTACGTTTGCGTTCTCTTGCCAAAATAATTGTATATACGTAGTGTTCATACACACCGTCTGATCTGTTAGTACACGGCTTTGTACCTAGAAATATATAAAAAAAAGCCCTTTTCATTGGCACCTGTACTTTGCGTTCTCTTGCAAAATAATTGTATATACGTAGTGTTCATACACACCGTCTGATCTGTTAGTACACGGCTGTGTACCTAGAAATATATTTTTAAAAAAAAGCCTTTTCATTGGCACCTGTACTTTGCGTCCTCTTACAAAATAATTGTATATACGTAGTGTTCATACACACCGTTCTGATCTGTTAGTACACGGCTGTGTACCTAGAAATATATTTAAAAAAAAGCCTTTTCATTGGCACCGGTACTTTGCGTTCTCTTGCAAAATAATTGTATATACGTAGTGTTCATACACACCGTCTGATCTGTTAGTACACGTCTGTGTACCTAGAAATATATAAAAAAAAAAGCCTGTTCATTGGCACCTGTACTTTGCGTTCTCTTGCAAAATAATTGTATATACATAGTGTTCATACACACCTTCTGATCTGTTAGTACATGGCTATGTACCTAGAAATATATAAAAAAAAAGCCTTTTCATTGGCACCTGTACTTTGCCTTCCCTTGCAAAATAATTGTATATACATAGTGTTCATACACACCGTCTGATCTGTTAGTACAAGGCTGTGTACCTAGAAATATATAAAAAAAAAAGCCTTTTCATTGGCACCTGTACTTTGCGTTTTCTTGCAAAATAATTGTATATACATAGTGTTTATACACACCGTCTGATCTGTTACTACACGGCTGTGTACCTAGAAATATATAAAAAAAAAAGCCTTTTCATTGGCACCTGTACTTTGCGTTCTCTTGCAAAATAATTGTATATACATAGTGTTCATACGCACCGTCTGATCTGTTAGTACACGGCTGTGTACCTAGAAATATATAAAAAAAAAGCCTTTTCATTGGCACCTGTACTTTGCGTTCTCTTGCAAAATAATTGTATATACATAGTGTTCATACGCACCGTCTGATCTGTTAGTACACGGCTGTGTACCTAGAAATATATAAAAAAAAGCCTTTTCATTGGCACCTGTACTTTGCGTTCTTCTTGCAAAATAATTGTATATACATAATGTTCATACACACCATCTGATCTGTTAGTACACGGCTGTGTACCTAGAAATATATATAAAAAAAGCCTTTTCATTGGCACCTGTACTTTGCGTTCTCTTGCAAAATAATTGTATATACATAGTGTCATACACACCGTCTGATCTGTTAGTACATCGGCTGTGTACCTAGAAATATATAAAAAAAAAAAGCCTTTTCATTGGCACCTGTACTTTGCGTTCTCTTGCAAAATAATTGTATATACGTAGTGTTCATACACACCGTCTGATCTGTTAGTACACGGCTGTGTACTAGAAATTATATAAAAAAAAGCCTTTTCATTGGCACCTGTACTTTGCGTTCTCTTGCAAAATAATTGTATATACATAGTGTCATACACACCGTCTGATCTGTTAGTACCACGGCTGTGTACCTAGAAATATATAAAAAAAAGCCTTTTCATTGGCACCTGTACTTTGCGTTCTCTTGCAAAATAATTGTATATACATAGTGTTCATACACACCATCTGATCTGTTAGTACACGGCTGTGTACCTAGAAATATATATAAAAAAAGCCTTTTCATTGGCACCTGTACTTTGCGTTCTCTTGCAAAATAATTGTATATACATAGTGTTCATACACACCGTCTGATCTGTTAGTACACGGCTGTGTACCTAGAAATATATATAAAAAAAGCCTTTTCATTGGCACCTGTACTTTGCGTTCTCTTGCAAAATAATTGTATATACATAGTGTTCATACACACAGTCTGATCTGTTAGTACACGGCTGTGTACCTAGAATATATAAAAAAAAAGCCTTTTCATTGGCACCTGTACTTTGCGTTCTCTTGCAAAATAATTGTATATACGTAGTGTTCATACACACCGTCTGATCTGTTAGTACACGGCTGTGTACCTAGAAATATATTTAAAAAAAAGCCTGTTCATTGGCACCTGTACTTTGCGTTCTCTTGCAAAATAATTGTATATACATAGTGTTCATACACACCGTCTGATCTGTTAGTACACGGCTGTGTACCTAGAAATATATAAAAAAAAAGCCTTTTCATTGGCACCTGTACTTTGCGTTCTCTTGCAAAATAATTGTATATACGTAGTGTTCATACACACCGTCTGATCTGTTAGTACACGGCTGTGTACCTAGAAATATATTTTAAAAAAAAAGCCTTTTCATTGGCACCTGTACTTTGCGTTCTCTTGCAAAATAATTGTATATACGTTTTGTTCATACACACCGTCTGAACTGTTAGTACACGGCTGTGAAGGCAAAATATTGTAACAAAAAAAAAAATGCGGAGGGGGGCTAGCGGAATCGGACGTGGACGAGGACGAGGACGGGGGCGCGGAAATGCTGTTGGTGGCCTTGTTGAAGCCAGTGGGGATACAATGCCTGCTGGTGAGGGTCAGCCAGGATCCCACTCATTCAGAATCCCTGCCTTTATGGGACAGTTAAGCAGGGGGCGGGTTACACCGCTGTTGAGGCCTGTGCAGGTTGAACAGGTGGTGCAATGGATAGCCGATAGCGCTTCCACACAGTTGTCCACCAGCCAGTCATCCACACAGTCTCACTCTGACCCTCCTTCCTCCACACCTGGCCAACAGAGTCATCCCACCCTTGACCCCTCCCAGGAGCTCTTTTCGGGTCCTTTTTCAGATGTGCCGGAAGAATCCCAGGAGCTAGCAGAGGAATTTGTTTGTAGTGATGCCCAAACACTTGAGTTTTCGCCATCTCCTGCTGATGTGGACCCTGAACCAGCATCTGTTATCATGAGCGATGATGATGATGATGAGACGCAGTTGCCATCAAGGGAGGCTGTTGGAATGTCCAGTGGGCAGGAGGAGGAGCAGAGTGAGGAAGAGGAGGTGGTGGATGACGAAATGACCGACCCCACTTGGCCAGGGGTGATGTCCAGCAGTGGAGAGGTGGTGGTCTGCGCAGCAGCGAAAAAGGCAGCAAGAGGCAGAGGGATGTCCACAGGCAGAGGGATGTCCACAGGCAGAGGGATGTCCACAGGCAGAGGAATGTCCACAGGCAGAGGGATGTCCACAGGCAGAGGACAGTCCAGACAGAGAAGTGAGGCCACAGCCAGCAGGGCCGAAGCTGTTCCCGGCAGCGGGCAGTCGCGCGAAGCTCCCCCATCGAGGCCTCGTACTTCTGTGGTGTGGAGATTTTTTAATGTTTGTGCGGATGACAAACTGAGCGCGGTTTGCACACTCTGCCACTCAAAACTGAGTAGGGGCTCTGAGAAGAGCAATATGACCACCTCAGGCATGCGGCGTCACTTGGAATTCAAGCACTGGGCTGAGTGGGAGAGAGCAAACGCAATACAACCTGCGCCCGGTCTTGCTGCCACTGCGGTCCAGACCTCCAGCCAGGACACCTCCACATCTGCCTCTGCCTCTGCCTCGGCTACTTTGGGGCCTTCTCCTTCAGCCTCCCCTTCCCCCGCCTCTTCGCCTGCACCTTCACACTCCTCGTCCCAACAACTGTCCATCTCGCAGGCGTTCGACCGCAGGCGGAAGTACGCCTCGAGTCACCCCCAAGCCCAAGCCTTAAACTGCCACATCTCCAAACTGCTGGCCCTGGAGATGTTGCCGTTTAGGCTTGTGGAGACGCAGGCCTTCCGCGACCTGATGGCGGCTGCCGCACCTCGCTATTCCGTCCCCAGCCGCCACTACTTTTCCCGGAGTGCCGTCCCCGCCTTGCACCAGCACGTGTCGCGTAACATCAGGCGGGCCCTGAGGTACGCAGTCAGCGCAAAGGTCCACTTGACCACCGACTCGTGGACAAGCGCTTGCGGCCAGGGACGATACATTTCTTTGACGGCACACTGGGTGAATGTGTGGAAGCGGGGACGGGGTCGCAAACAGAGACGGCCTACCTACCACCCTCGCCCAAGATTGCCAGCATGGGTTCTGATACACCCCCTCCTCTTCCTCCTCTCCTCCTCTGCCTTAACATCGCCCTCAGCCGCTAGCTGGAAGCGTTGCAGCACTGGCGCGGGGAGACGTCAGCAGGCGGTGCTTAAGCTCATCAGCTTGGGCGACAGGAAGCACAGCGCCCCAGAGGTGAGGGACGCCATATTGCAGCAGACGGAGATGTGGCTGTCGCCGCTGCAGCTAGGACCAGGCATGGTCGTGTGCGATAACGGCCGTAACCTGGTGGCGGCTCTGGAGCTTGCCGAACTCAATCACGTACCATGCCTGGCCCACGTTTTTAATCTGGTAGTCCAAAAATTTCTAAAGACTTACCCCAACCTGGCAGAGCTACTGGTGAAAGTGCGGCGCTTGTGCGCTCACTTTCGGAAGTCAACTGTAGCTGCTGCTAGCTTAAAAAAACTCCAGCAACGCCTCCATTTGCCTGAACATCGGCTGTTGTGCGACCTGCCCACTCGCTGGAATTCCACCTATTCCATGTTGGCCAGGGTGTGTGAGCAGCAGAGAGCATTGATGGAGTACCAGATTATGAATCCACGCGTGCCTCCAACTCAGCTCCCTCAGTTTGCCAACCACGAGTGGCCATGGATGGCAGACATATGCGATGTACTGCGTATTTTTGAGGAGTCCACCAAGAAGGTCAGCAGCGAGGACGCTATAGTGAGCGTAACCATCCCGCTCCTATGCGTCCTTAAAGAATCGCTCATCGCAATAAGGGAGAACGCATTGCACGCAGAGGAGACGGGGGTAGGAGGAGACGCAACGGAGCTACACAGTCAGACCACACTTTTGTCTGCTTCACGGTGGCAGTTGCAGGAGGAGGAGGATGAGGAGGAGGACGACGTGGAGGTGGCTGTGGAAGAGGAGGAGGATGCTGGCGGGCGAGGGTAGCAGTCAGGCTGTGTGCGTCCCATTGGTTCAGCGCGGATGGGGCGGAGAGGAGGCGGAAGAGGAAGAGGAGGAAATGGCAAGTGATCCTTCAGGTGGGGGCAGTGACGTCATGCCTATTCAGTCTCTGGCACACATGGCTGACTTCATGCTGGGCTGCTTTTCCCGGGACACACGTGTTGTCCCGGATAGTGGAGAACAAACTGTACTGGGTCTTCGCACTCCTGGACCCCCGTATAAAGATAACGTCTCCTCTTTTTATTCCGGTAGAGGAGAGGACGAATCGATTGCTGGAATACCAGAGGGAACTCGTGCAGAACATGATGGAGATTTTCCCACCCACCATCGCTGGCGGCAGAGAGGAGAGGGTCTCCCAGAGTCCCACAACATCTATCAGGCCCACAGCCACCAGGGGAACACTCTCCAAGGTGTGGGACACGTTCATGGCACCCCCTCGTGCAACTTCCATCACTGCGGGGCCCGCTATCAGCAGGAGGGACAAGTATCGGCGGATGTTGCGGGAGTACCTGGCAGACCGAAACCCTGTCCTCCCCGATCCCTCGGCGTCCTACACTTACTGGGTCTCCAAGTTGGACACGTGGCTGGAACTGTCCCTGTACGCCTTGGAGGTGCTTGCCTGCCCTGCCGCCAGCATGCTATCAGAAAGGGTGTTCAGCGCAGCCGGGGGCATTATAACCGATAAGCGCAGCCGCCTGTCAACCGACAGTGCCGACAGGCTGACGCTAATCAAAATGAACAGCAAGTGGATTGACCCGGACTTTGCTTCTCCAACTGTGGAAAGCAGCCAAAAGTGAAGTGCCATCTGTATGAAGTGCCATTTCCTCCTCCACCTCCTCCTCCTCCTTAACCGCCGTAGAATTGCTCCGTAAATAAGAAAAATTTATATATTTATGGCTCACCTCTTGGGCCTCCACAAAATTTTTAAGAGGTCTCACCTCTTGGGCCTCCACATAATTTTTAAGAGGTCTCACCTCTTGGGCCTCCACAAAATGTTTAAGAGGTCTCACCTCTTGGGCCTCCACATAATTTTTAAGAGGTCTCACCTCTTGGGCCTCCACATAATTTTTAAGAGGTCTCACCTCTTGGGCCTCCACAAAATGTTTAAGAGGTCTCACCTCTTGGGCCTCCACATCATTTTTAAGAGGTCTCACCTCTTGGGCCTCCACATAATGTTTAAGAGGTCTCACCTCTTGGGCCTCCACATAATTTTTAAGAGGTCTCACCTCTTGGGCCTCCACAAAATGTTTAAGAGGTCTCACCTCTTGGGCCTCCACATAATTTTTAAGAGGTCTCACCTCTTGGGCCTCCACATAATTTTAAGAGGTCTCACCTCTTGGGCCCCAAAATGTTAAGAGGTCTCACCTCTTGGGCCTCCACATAATTTTTAAGAGGTCTCACCTCTTGGGCCTCCACATAATTTTTAAGAGGTCTCACCTCTTGGGCCTCCACAAAATGTTTAAGAGGTCTCACCTCTTGGCCTCCACAAAATGTTTAAGAGGTCTCACCTCTTGGGCCTCCACAAAATGTTTAAGAGGTCTCACCTCTTGGGCCTCCACATAATTTTAAGAGGTCTCACTCTTGGGCCTCCACATAATGTTTAAGAGGTCTCACCTCTTGGGCCTCCACATAATTTTTAAGAGGTCTCACCTCTTGGGCCTCCACAAAATGTTTAAGAGGTCTCACCTCTTGGGCCTCCACATAATTTTTTAAGAGGTCTCACCTCTTGGGCCTCCACATAATTTTTAAGAGGTCTCACCTCTTGGGCCTCCACAAAATGTTTAAGAGGTCTCACCTCTTGGGCCTCCACAAAATGTTTAAGAGGTCTCACCTCTTGGGCCTCCACAAAATGTTTAAGAGGTCTCACCTCTTGGGCCTCCACAAAATGTTTAAGAGGTCTCACCTCTTGGGCCTCCACATAATTTTTAAGAGGTCTCACCTCTTGGGCCTCCACATAATGTTTAAGAGGTCTCACCTCTTGGGCCTCCACATAATTTTTAAGAGGTCTCACCTCTTGGGCCTCCACAAAATGTTTAAGAGGTCTCACCTCTTGGGCCTCCACATAATTTTAAGAGGTCTCACCTCTTGGGCCTCCACATAATTTTTAAGAGGTCTCACCTCTTGGGCCTCCACAAAATGTTTAAGAGGTCTCACCTCTTGGGCCTCCACATAATTTTTAAGAGGTCTCACCTCTTGGGCCTCCACATAATTTTTAAGAGGTCTCACCTCTTGGGCCTCCACAAAATGTTTAAGAGGTCTCACCTCTTGGGCCTCCACAAAATGTTTAAGAGGTCTCACCTCTTGGGCCTCCACATAATTTGTAAGAGGTCTCACCTCTTGGGCCTCCACATAATTTTTAAGAGGTCTCACCTCTTTAGCCTCCACACAATTTTTAAGACGTCTCACCTCTTGGGCCTCCACACAATTTGTAAGAGGTCTCACCTCTTGGGCCTCCACATAATTTGTAAGAGGTCTCACCTCTTGGGCCTCCACATAATTTTTAACAGGTCTCACCTCTTGGGCCTCCACAAATTTTTAACAGGTCTCACCTCTTGGGCCCCAATTTTAAGAGGTCTCACCTCTTGGGCCTCCACATAATTTTATCAAGGTCTCACCTCTTGGGCCTCCACTAAATTTTTAACAGGTCTCACCTCTTGGGCCTCCACAAAATTTTATCAAGGTCTCACCTCTTGGGCCTCCACAAAATTTTTAAGAGGTCTCACCTCTTGGGCCTCCACAAAATGTTTAAGAGGCCTCACCTCTTGGGCCTCCACAAAATATTATCAAGGTCTCACCTCTTGGGCCTCCACAAAATTTTAACAGATCTCACCTCTTGGGCCTCCACAAAATATTATCAAGGTCTCACCTCTTGGGCCTCCACAAAATTTTTAACAGATCTCACCTCTTGGGCTTCCACAAAATTTTATCAAGGTCTCACCTCTTGGGCCTCCACAAAATTTTATCAAGGTCTCACCTCTTGGGCCTCCACAAAATTTTATCAAGGTCTCACCCTCTTGGGCCTCCACGAATTTTATCAAGGTCTCACCTCTTGGGTCTCCACAAAATTTTATCAAGGTTTCACCTCTTGGGCATCCACAAAATGTTTAAGAGGTCTCACCTCTTGGGCCTCCACAAAATTTTTAACAGGTCTCACCTCTTGGGCCTCCACAAAATTTTTAACAGGTCTCACCTCTTGGGCCTCCACATAATTTTATCAAGGTCTCACCTCTTGGGCCTCCACAAAATTTTTAACAGGTCTCACCTCTTGGGCCTCCACAAAATTTTATCAAGGTCTAACCTCTTGGGCCTCCACAAAATTTTTAACAGGTCTCACCTCTTTAGCCTCCACACAATTTTTAAGAGGTCTCACCTCTTTGGCCTCCACATAATTTTTAAGAGGTCTCACCTCTTGGGCCTCCACATAATTTTTAAGAGGTCTCACCTCTTGGGCCTACAAACAATTTTTAAGAGGTCTCACCTCTTTAGCCTCCACACAATTTTTAAGAGGTCTCACCTCTTTGGCCTCCACATAATTTTTAAGAGGTCTCACCTCTTGGGCCTCCACAAAATGTTTAAGAGGTCTCACCTCTTGGGCCTCCACATAATTTTTAAGAGGTCTCACCTCTTGGGCCTCCACATAATTTTTAAGAGGTCTCACCTCTTTAGCCTCCACACAATTTTTAAGACGTCTCACCTCTTGGGCCTCCACAAAATTTTCCATGAGCCTCTGGCCAGCCCACGGCCTCTTCCTGCCTTTTGCGGTCCTACGCATCCCTCAACATCCCCACTGCTTTACCTGCTAGACATGACACTGGGCCAGGTCGGGTCACTGACATCTCAAGCGCCAACAATTTGGGCATTTTAAGGCTTCTGCATGTGTTTGAGTTGTTTTTACATTTTAAAGAAGACATGTCTGACCACATCTCACACACACACACAATGACAATTAGGGGTGGGGTCTATTTGCTTTCCCCCTTGCCTATGCCAATCTGTGGTTGTCATAGGCAACGTGATTTTAAGGGGTGCAGAATTCCATCTTCTTTTTTGTCTAGTTTGGCTTGGGGTCCATGGCAATGTAGAGGAAAGAAGGTTTCCTTGTATGGTCTCACTTTACAGAGAGGTTACATTGTCTTTGGAGTGTATTGTTGAGAGGCTGTGATAGTGGCGTAATAGTGCGACTTGGGCGCGTTATATGCACCCAGACATGCTTCCCCTGCTGTCCCAGTTGCATTCCAGCAGTGTTGGCATCCTTTTCTGAGGTTTCAGGGTGGACTTGGTGACCTCCAAGTGGTCGAATTGAGATTTCCAAGTGGCGAGCATTTTTTCCCCATAGACTTTAATGGGATTCAATATTCGGTCGAATAGTCGAATTTCGCGGTCTATTCGAATCGAATTTCGAACTTTCGAATATTTCACTACTCGCTCATCTCTATTTATAATGATTAGTTGCGCAACCAAACTTGGTATAACTTTCAATTGTGTAAAGCAGCTTGTAAGAGGGGCTCACAAGAAGACATAGATGGCATGCGTCCCTAATATGTGCAGTCCCTAATATGGTTGGGGTTTTCAACTGCTACACAAGTTCACACCAGGTCATGGTACACAAAGTGAGTTGCTACTCTGTGCCACAGCCTGTCCCATATATGTACAATTCACAGAGTTATTCTAGTTATTTTGATGGGAACCAGTCTATGTCTGCATGAGTCGTCATGGCCACTACAATTCATGGAGCTTTCTAGGTGCCCATTGCTTCATTTCTATGGTACAACCAGAGAATAGTCCTGTGCCAAGGAAGCAATAACATTTAGAGTCTACACAATTTAAGATACCATCTCTTTAAAGTCCACTCAGGTATTCACTTAAATTGCAATATAACGTCTACACAACTAGACACTTCTAGACAAACTGGGTGTTTCCACAAGAAGGTCGCTTTTAGTCACTCCTGAAGGCTTCTCTCTCTCTCTCTGAAAATCCAGGAGTCTTTTTCCAGCTTCCCAGATAGGTGTCCTCTCTATCTGCTAACCTCATTTGCGTATATCAACAGAACCCAGAAAAACATGGCAGAATTTAGATTATTTTTTTACCCCATCCTCTTCAAGTTATGTAGTTATAAATATACATAGACAGATGGGTATGCATGGCAGCAAGTAATAAAGGTTATATTGCATTCCATCCAATTAGAACATGTGGGCACCTCATATACCACAAGTCCATCATTCTTATTATCGATGAGGTGGGCTATATTAATGTTTCTGAAATTTACAGTACAATCCAAAGGCCAAATCATCTATCATATTGTAATGGAAGAGATGTCAGAAGCTACAGTCTGTAGATATCTGCTAGTGTTTAGTGAATGTATGGGCTCTGGTGAGTTGAAATTAGTTATCACCAAAGTCTTGCAAGGCTTTGGTAAACAACTTCGACATTAGATTTTTAAACTTGAAAACCATTTTAAAAAAGGAATCCGAAGTCTGCTTCGGTACCGGCTGTCACCTCAGTACCGAAGCTGACTTCAGTTCCAAGTTTTAAAATGGCTTTCAAGCTCAAAAATCAAATCCTGAAGTTATTCACTGAAGTCCTGCAAGACTTCTGTGATAATGAATTTCTCTCACAAGAGCCCATACATTTGACTGCTGTACGAGACAAATCTCCGTCCAGCATTCAATCAAAGTTTTGAGTGAATCAAGTTCTGTGTTACTTATGAATTGCATAGCAATAAGAAACATGTAACAGAATTAAGCAACTGGAAGAGCTCAGTTTACTTGCAATCAGGGGTGTAGATACAGGGGATGTAGAGGTAGCAGTAGTCACTACTGTGCCCAGGAGCCTGAGACGGACCAAAGACACTGGTATTATAGAAAGAGCATGCTGGTTAAGTTACATTTCAGGTATAAGGATACACATGAAATTGATTTCAAAGCTTTCAGGGACCTTTATTATTGTCAATGCCTCCTGTAAAGGTGTTATTGGAGCTCTGGCTGTATTATCAATCTATTCTGCTCCAGAGTTCACATACTATACCGCAAGGAAGGTTTATTATCATATACTGGTTCTATGGACAATTAAGTTCACTCTTAGGCCCTATTCAGACAACCACATGGCCATCATGCTCATGTTACGGACAGCAAATAGCAGGACCTCAAAACACTGGCACCGCACATGTGAACTCGGTGCTCTGGGGTATGGACCCATTGACTAGAATGGGTCCGTGATCTGCAACATATTGCAAAAGATAGGACATGTCCTATCTTTTGGAGTGCAGAGGCATGGACCCAGAAGCCCACGGAAGGGCTTTGAGTGTTTCCATGGGCTTCTGATCCATGCCTCCGCAGCACAAAAGATAGGACATGCCCTATCTTTTGCCGTATTCAAGTAAATGGGTCCACAATGGGCTCAGTCCTGATGACATATCTTAGGTATTATAGGATTGTATGATTAACATCTATACTAGAGCAGCTCTGCAAGTAATGGCGACCAGTGCTGATCACATTCTATGATAGGTTTCTAGCGGCCATTGAACCCCTGTGAAAAGCAAAGAAAGAAAGTAAATGAAAATAAAAAAATAATAGAATATTTAGATATAGGCTGTTAATTAGGCATAAGCAGACCCATGGATGTTTAGGTTAGACAGGTTCGGCAAACTTTAGTTAAAAGTTCGGTTCGGGTACCAGAAGTTGTCCTCGAACCTGAACCCAATAGAAGTCAATGGGGACCCGAACTTTGGTGCTGTAAAGTGGATGTAAAATAGTCATAGTAAGGGCTAGAGGGCTGCAAAAGGAAGCAAAATGGGAGTAAGAGCAGGACAATTGGCCTGCAATCGAATGTGGATAGGGTAATCACTTAACATAACATAGAATAGAAAAATATATAAAAAAAATTATAATATTGAAGCAGAGGTCCAAGTAGAGTGGGAGGTTGAGGAGGTGGTGGATGCGGTGGTGTAGGTGGAAGAGACGGAGGAGGAGGTAGCCAACAGGTTTTTTTTTCCTTATTTTTTTATTTTTTTATTTTGGGGAGGCCCCAAACATTGGGAAATGTCAAACAGAATGAACAAACAATATATAACAATGGCTGGGTGCGGCTGGTGTACTTCTCTACTCTTTTCTTCTCTACTGTATTCTTCTCTACCAAAATAATAAAAATACCACACACTGTTTTTTATTTTTTCAATTTTTTTTTGGGGGGGGGGGGGCGGAGGCCCAAAACATTGGGAAATGGCAAACAGAATGAACAAACTGTGCTAGAGTATAACAATGGCTGGGTGTGGCCAGTATAATTCTCTACTCTACCTAACATACGGAGAAGTCCTGTGGGATCCATGCCTGGTTCATTTTATTGAACGTGAACGTGTCCACGTTGGCTTTGGGTAGGCAAATGCACTTGTGCTAAACACACGTTCGGACAATAAACTTGCCGCAGGGCAGACCAGCATCTCCAAGGTGTAAAAGGCAAGCTGAGGCCATATGTCCAATTCGGAGACCCAGAAGTGAAATGGGGCAGACCCATCAGTCAGTACATGCAGATGTGTGAACACATACTGTTTCACCATGTTGCTGAAATCCCAGCAAATATGTGATTAAAAATGTAATGGTGGTGTCCCTTAATTTAATATCCTTCTGAAAGAGCTACTCTGACAGTGTCCTTCAATTCTTACAGTATATTTTCATGTGTCTTATGCTTATTATTGATTATTCTTGACATAGCTGCTAAATCATTATGTGCCTGTATACATGTTCATGTGCATGTTGACAGAACCTATATAGATTTTTCTCTGCTTTCTGTTTTTACTCAGCATTTTTATTACCATACTATTCAAGTATTTCTGTGTATGCTGCTGTTTCTCTGCTTGTACGGATGTTTTTGCAGCAGATATTTCTGAGTAAATTACAGTACAACAACTGAGCTCATTATTTTTCTTTTGCACTTTCTGTTTTCTATTCAGCCACGTTATTGATGTCTTTTCTAGGAACTATTTGCAGCCCACACGTGTGTTGCATACAGTATACTTGCCTCATTTATCTGCAGGAAGATACACTGGAAGGCATCTATGTCATGGCATTCATTTGTAAGATATGTAGCTGAAAAGATGAGATCGTAGAGGACAAGACTCATTACATATTTCTCCATTCATTGAAATGCATTGTGACATAACTGTAAAAATATCATCAAACCTAAGTTTTGAGAGTAGTTTGCAAAGACAATTTTTTACAATGTACATGTCTACTGGAGGTATACTGACCTTTTACACATAGTCTATATCAATATAGAAGCTTAGAGACTTTTGTAAATTCAGCTATGAATGTCATATAGCACTCTTGCAGTTTACAACTGAAGCCTGTTTCAACTTCAAACTTTTTAGCCAGAAATTTTCCATTTGCACGTGCCATTTTCACATTTTAGTCAAAATAATAAAAGAAAAATATAATGGAGTGGGCATTTTATACATACAATTTTCAAATAAATCCACAGGCCACATTGTTTGATTCATACAACTTAAGGATGAATGAATCAAATCTAAATGAATCGGATTAGTTACAAAGTTTACAGAAATTTGTCTGCCACTTTGGGGGAAACACATAAAAATGACACCCATCGCTATTTTATTGTTAATGTTGGTGGGGAAAACCATGAAGTAGAACGGAGGATCACATGACACTGGGGACACTTTGCCTGATATATATAGGCAAAGCCTCATTAGCCAATCAGGCTGCAGTAAGCAAGGGGATGCCTAGGCTGAATCAGTAGAAACACCATAGTGTGTTCAGCTTCCTACCAGGAATGAGGTCTGGCAGTGTCTGCCAAAAAAGAAAAAAATACAGGGTACACAGAGTCACAAGCAGCTATTGTAGTGTGATACAAACACCATATGGAAAGGATAGAAACATATAATTGTGTAGATTTTAGGAAATTTGATCATGGAAAGCTTTGAGGGAGTGAGGGATTAGTCAAACTGTGCTTATGCTGCTTGCTGCCCATAGCAGCTCAGCCTAGCAGTTATCCATTAAAAATCTGGACCCCTGCATAAAAAATTAAGGGGGTCATTTATAAAACATAATTACGCCTATATTCGGCATATTTCTGGTGCAGATTGCAGCACAAAGGTCCTTTAAGTCGCAATCTGAGACTTTTTCCGGCTCATGCCCGGTCTTAAAAAGTAGGTGTAGTGTGGGTCGGGAAAGGGGACAGTCAGGTAGGTCCGTCTCATTTACCATTATCTATGCCTGGTTTAGGCATAGAAAATTGTATAAATGGAAGACAGTAAGGCAACTTTGTTACATTTAGAAGCGGCTGTGGATCCGCCGAAGTTATGTAGAGGCCAGTGTCTTTTTACAACTATGGTGGCTCCACTGCCAGTGTAGGGCTTTATTAAGACCGGCATCTAAAACGCCAGTCTCAATAAATGTGCCCCTAATTTTTTTATATGAACAAAGAGACCGATTTTTTCTTCAAAACCTCAAGTTTCTACATAGGCTTATTGCCAGCACCGTAATCAAATGGAATTTGCTGCAAACACTCAGCAATTGCACATTTTTGTCCCAGTGTATTATATCTGTGCTATTAAATGCAGTGCATTACAGCAAAATATTTTTTTGTAATAATGCCATTCTTATACCCATGTTATTCATCTAGTTGAAAGAAAATTCACTGCAAACACTGCATTATTTTTGTATCCATGCTAGCAGATAATTCAGAGATCAGACCATGTGTTTAAAAAACATTTTGGTACAAGACAATTGACCACAAACACTGCATTGTTCTATTTTTGTTAGCAGATGCATTAGAGATCAGGCTGTTTTTCATACATATTTTAGTGCAAAAATGTAAATGTCAGACAAGTAATATTACACAGTTAGTTGAAAGACAATTCAAGTCAAAAACTGCATTGTTCTATCCATGTTAGCGGACTAATTACAGCATCAGACTGTGTATTTCAAAGAAATTTTCCTACAAAAATTGTGATATATGCTGGTGATTAGGGATGAGCGAACTTTTGAAAAGTTCGGTTTGGTTCGCTTCGGCGAACTTTAGTGAAGTTCGGATTCGTACGAACCGAACCTAAAACGAACCTTGCTATAATGGCTGAATAATTGCTGCTACAATAATGGGAGTCTGATAGGGTATAGTTTCGTTTACTTGCAGTTGCTATTACAATGAAAAAAGTGGAAAAAATCCAAGTGACTTCAACAACGGCGACGCAAAATATACGCATATTTGAGAATTTACACTAATGCGTACGCTAATGCGAATATTCACGCACAAATAACGAACATACAGTGTAGCGTTGTTAAAGGTACGCTACTTAACTGAATATGTACGCATTAGCGTACGCATACACTGCGTCTGCGAACATTCCTACTCAAGTAACGAACATACAGTCTAGCGTTGTCAAAGGTACGCCACTTAACTGAATATGTACGCATTAGCGTACATTCTCAATAAATATGCGTATATTTTGCGTCGCCGTTATTTTAACCAGATTCGTCACGAACTTTCTGAAAATTCGGTTCGATGATGAACCGAACTTTCGGGAAAGTTCGTAACGAATCTGGTTCGTTACGGTTCGGTTCGCTCATCCCTACTGGTGATATTAAATGCATGCTTCAAAGACATTTTACTGCAAAAAATTGCAATATTCTCAAAGTAAATTGTGAATACCAGTGTGCAGTTTGTTTGTAGAAGGGGAGGGACATTTAATCGCACTTCTGTCTTTAAATTACAGAAAACACATTTGCAAATTTGGTAGTCCCTTTTAATAATCTGTGTACCAAATACACAACTTTTCATTTATAGGCCCCGTAGTAAAATGTCTGGAAAACAGAAGAGTAAAAAACGAAAAACCCGGCAATGAGGGTAGCAGCAGTAGCGGCACCAGCAATCCCTCTAGTAGTAGTAGTAGTAGTAGTATATAGTTCTCCCTGGTTTCCAAAAGGTGCACCATTATTATTGAGGACAAAGTGGATAAAAGTATGTGGAGGTCACCTCTGAGTCTGACACTGTACATTGGCGCCAGGGGTTACATCATTTCTCCTGCCAATGTTTGACATTATTTGCTATTTCTGTCATTGCATTCAAGAGCCTAAAAGGGGGTGGACAAGAGAAAGAGTGAAAAATCATAAAAAATTAACAAAAAGAAGTAACATCTTGTCATAAAAAATCTGAGCTCGAGGAGACTAGAGGATGCTATACACCAATTTGCAGCGCCATTGGAACAACTTTGATTTGTGACAAATCGATTTGTTTAATCAAACTTTTTCAAAATATTCACTGAATCGGATACAAAATTAATCTCAAGAAGTTCGCTCATCTCTAATTTAAGTAAACCAGAGCCATGTTAAAGTTTCCTGGTGACTTGGTTTTCATACGATAAAATGTTATGTTTATAAATTTATATTGTTTGACCATGTTACTTCATTCTAGATATATGGTGAATATGTTTTATCACAATAAATAGATATATATAACAGCTAAGTTTGAATTTCCTGATGTCTGCTTGGTTGTTTGTTACAGTACAAACGTTTTCAATAGTTTTCAGTGGCTTTTTTAATGTGATATCACATTGTGACATGACTAGAGATGAGCAAGCATGCTCGTTCGAGCTTGGTGCTCGTTCGAGTATTAGGGTACTCATAAGTGCTCGCTGCTCGGACGCGTATCTCGCCATGCTCGAGGAAATGGCATCTCCCGCATTTTGAATTTTTGGCGGCTATAAACTCAGCCAATCACAAGCCAGGAGACTCTACGGTACACCCAGCATCACGTGGGGCCCTTACATGTTGATAGCAGGGGTTGGCTGGCCTGATCAGGTGACCCTGGAATATACTAGTGACGTCCGGCGGTGTTCGGCTCAGATGCTGTCTGGATGTCGTTAGGGACAGATCTGCTGCGTTTCAGGGAGAGTGTTAGGGCCTGGATTTAGTTCTCTGTTAGGCAGGAGTGATCTCAAAAGAACCAAACAGCCCTTCTAAGGGCTACAAGACATTTTTTTTGTCTCCTGGCTGGGCTGGCTGGCACTAGTAGTGCAGCTATCGCCATATATAACATTTTTTTTTTTTATTGGTTTATCTCAGTGAAACAAATCCATTTCATACAGCTGTGTGGAACCATTCTGTGTGTCACAGTTCAGCTGTCCAGTCACCACAAAGCACAATCCGTATTTTCTGTCCAGGTGACCCATTCTGTACGTCACGTAATTAAAAAAGGTCTTTTGCTCTCACTGATACAGCTACATTAGAAAAATCTCTGTGCAACATTTGTCTCGGTTGCAGTCAATATAGCCACAGTCAGCAGGGGCTGAGTTTGCTCTCTGATATATTCTGCACGTCACGTTAAAAAAAAACAAAACCAAACAAAAGAATATTTTTTTTGTTGTTTTTATCTCAGTGATACAAATCCATTTCATACAGCTGTGTGGAACCATTCTGTGTGTCACAGTTCAGCTGTCCAGTCACCACAAAGCACAATCCGTATTTTCTGTCCAGGTGACCCATTCTGTACGTCATGTAATTAAAAAAGGTCTTTTGCTCTCACTGATACAGCTACATTAGAAAAATCTCTGTGCGACATTTGTCTGGGTTGCAGTCAATATAGCCACAGTCAGCAGGGGCTGAGTTAGCTCTCTGATATATTCTGCACGTCACGTTCAAAAAAACAAAACAAAAAATAGTTTTTTTTGTTGTGTTATCTCAGTGATACAAATCCATTTCATACAGCTGTGTGGAACCATTCTGTGTGTTACAGTTCAGCTGTCCTGTCACCACAAAGCACAATCCGTATTTTCTGTCCAGGTGACTCATACTGTACGTCACGTAATCCAATGTGGTCATTTGCTCTCACTGATACAGCTACATTAGAAAAATCTCTGTGCGACATTTGTCTGGGTTGCAGTCAATATAGCCACAGTCAGCAGGGGATGAGTTTGCTCTCTGATATATTCTGCACGTCACGTAAAAAAAAAAAGAACACAAAAAAATTTTTTTATTTTTTTTTAATCTCAGTGATACAAATCCATTTCATACAGCTGTGTGGAACCATTCTGTGTGTCACAGTTCAGCTGTCCAGTCACCACAAACCACAATCCGTATTTTCTGTCCAGGTGACCCATACCGTACGTCACGTTATCAAATACGGTCTTTTGCACTCACTGATACAGCTACATTAGAAAAATCTCTGTGCGACATTTGTCTGGGTTGCACTTAAGCGGACCAAGTCTGCCTAATCTAATAGTTTCAGTGTAATTGCTCCATACTGCACGGAACGTAATAAAATACGTAATATTGCTCTAACTTATCCACCTATATATTAACTTGCTCAGATTGAACAAGTTTGTGGGTTTCAGTACAGCAGGCCCATTTTTTTTTTATATAATACACTTATATAAAGAAAATGTTGAACCTCAGGGCTAAAGGTCGAGGACGAGGGCGTGGGTGTGGGCGTGGGCATGGGCATTCAATTACTGCAGGGGGCAGAGGCCGTGGTCCTGGGAAGTGTGAGACAGTACCTGCTGATGAGGGAGCAAGGGAACGCCGCAAAGCTACACTCCCTAGCTTCATGTCTCAACTTACAGGGACACGTGGTAGAGGACTGTTGATACCACAACAGTGAGAACAGGTGATGTCGTGGATTGTGGACAATACTTCAAGTAATTTGTCCACCAGTCAGTCTTCCACGCAGTCCACCCACGTTACCCAAGGGAGCACTCCTCTGGCTCCTCCACCTCAACCTCCTTCCCCCCAGTCTGCCCCCTCCCAGGAAAATTTGGAATGCGATCCGGCATACTCTCAGGAACTGTTTTCTGGACCCTTCCCAGAGTCACAAACCACTTCTCAGGTTGCTGCTGACCTCTTTCCCGATGCCCAAGTTTTCCAACTGTCGCAGTCTGTGGGTGATGATGATGACATTGTTGACTTAAAGGAAGAAATGTGTAAAGAGGTGTCGGACGATGAGGAGACACGGTTGTCAGACAGTGGTGAAGTTGTTGTCAGGGCAGGAAGTCCGAGGGGGGAGCAGACTGAGGAATCGGAGGATGACGAGGTGACTGACCCAAGCTGGGTTGATAAGCAAAGTGAAGACAGTGCTTCTGAGGCGGAGGCGAGTGCTACACCAGAACAGGTTGGAAGAGGCAGTGGTGTGGCCATAGGAAGAAGCAGGGCCAGAGCTGGTGCATCAGCAGCAACTGTTTCACGTAGTGAAGCTTCCGTGGCGAGGCCTAGATGTTCGCAAGTCTGGAGGTGTCCAACGGACTGTGGTGTCCAACCTGTGCCACACCAGGATCAGCAGGGGTGCCACTACTACTAGCCTAACCACCACCAGCATGCGCAGGCATATGAGTGCTAAACACCCCACTCAATGGAACCAAGGCTGTTCAACTCCTGCGGGTCCAACCACTGCTCCTTCCCTTGTGTCACTCGCTGCCTCTGCTAGTCAACCCCCTGCCCAGGACCATGACATGAGCGCCTCCCGCCGGAAAACCACACCTTCGCCTCCACGATCCTCCACAGCCTCTACAGTTCAATGTGTTCCTGCGCAGCGTTCAGCTGTCTTTACAGCAGATGCTGGAGCGCAAGAGGAAATACAGTTCCACCCACCCACATGCCCAAGCCCTCAACGTCCACATCTCCAAATTGCTGAGCCTGGAGATGCTGCCCTATAGGCTGGTAGAGACCGAGGCCTTTCGCAATCTCATGGCGGTGGCTGCCTCTCGGTATTCGGTCCCCAGCCGCCACTATTTTTCCCAATGTGCCGTCCCAGCCCTACACCAGCACGTGTCACAGAACATCATCTATGCCCTGACCAACGCTGTTTCTGAGAAGGTCCACCTAACCACAGACACGTGGACAAGTGCTGCCGGGCAGGGACACTATATATCACTGACGGCACATTGGGTTAACTTGGTGGAGGCTGGGACTGAGTCTGACCCTGAGGCCGCTCATGTACTGCCCACACTGAGGATTGCGGGGCCTACCTCGGTCACGGTCTCTCAGACGTACTAATCCTCCTCCTCCGACCCCTCCTCCTCCTCCACCTCCTCCTCCCAATTACCATCCATGGGCACGGCGCCTTCAGTCAGTAGCTCTAGGCGCAGCAGCAGTGCCATGGGTAAGCGCCAGCAGGCGGTGCTCAAACTGCTGAGCTTAGGTGACAAAAGGCACACTGCCCAAGAGCTGTTACAGGGCATCACGGCGCAGACCGATCTGTAGCTGGCACCGCTGAACCTCAAGCCAGGCATGGTTGTCTGTGACAACGGGCGTAACCTGGTGGCGGCTCTGCAACTCGGCAGACTGACACATGTGCCATGCCTGGCTCACGTGTTCAATCTCATAGTTCAGCGGATCCTCAAGACATACCCCAATCTGTCTGATTTGCTCACCAAGGTGCGCCGCATCTGTGCGCATTTCTGCAAGTCGACCACAGATGCTGCCACTCCCAGGGCAGCTCAGCGTCGCCTACAATTTCCGCTTACCCACTGTTGTGCGATGTGCCCACAAGATGGAATTCAACATTAAACATGTTATCCAGAGTTTACCAGCAGCGCAGAGCGATTGTAGACTGCCAGATGTCAACTTCCACCAGAACTGGTAGTCAGGTCACTCAGATTCCTCAAGTCTACAATGAGGAGTGGACGTGGATGTCTGATATCTGCCAGGTGTTGAGCAACTTTGAGGAGTCAACACAGATGGTCAGCGGCGATGTCGCCATTATCAGCCTCACCATCCCGCTGCTTTGCCTGTTGAAAAACTCACTGCTCAGCATTTAGTCAGAAGCTTTGCGCTTGTCACAAGAGACAGTGTTGGAAGATACGTCGCTTGATAGCCAGAGCACCCTCCGGTCTGTTTCACAGCACGTATCAGAGGAGGGGATGAGGATGAGGAGGAAGAGGAGGAGAATGTCGGCGAGACAGAAGAGGGTACCAATGCTCAGTCCTTCTTAACTCTTGAGCGTGTATGGGCTGAAGAGGAGGACTTGGAGGAGGAGGAAATGGAGAGTCAGGCTAGTGAGGAGAGGGAATTCTTGCGTGTTGGGACTCTTGCGCACATGGCTGACTTCATGTTAGGCTGCCTATCCCATGACCCTCGCGTTAGAATCATTTTTTCAAACACCGATTACTGGGTGTTCACTCTCCTGGACCCATGGTGCAAGCAGAACCTTTCCACTCTCATCCATGTAGAGGAAAGGAGTATGAGAGTGAATCAATATCAACAGGTCCTGGTGCACAAGCAGAAACAGTCCTTCCCATCTGACGCCACTAGCGGCAGAGGGCGTGGTTCTGTGGGCCAAGTAGCGGGGGAGAGGAGTCGAGCAGGCAGCTTGTCCAGCACTGGCAGGAGAACGCTCTCCAAGGCCTTTGCCAGTTTTATGTCACCCCAGCAAGACAATGTCACCTGTCCCCAGTCTAGGCAGAGTAGGGGTGAGCTTTACAGAAAGATGGTGAGGGAGTACCTAGCTGACCATACCAACGTCCGGACCGATCACTCTGCTCCATACAACTACTGGGTTTCAAAGCTGGACATGTGGCCTGAACTGGCGCTGTACGCCTTGGAGGTGCTGGCCTGCCCTGCCGCTAGCGTGTTGTCAGAGCGGGTATTCAGTGCAGCTGGTGGCGTCATCACCGATAAGCGTACACGCCTGTCAAATGACAGCGCTGACAGGCTGACGCTTATTTAAATGAACAAAGCCTTGATTTCACCAGAATTCAAATCTCCTTCGGGGGAAGCAGCTAAAGAGTAACATTACTTATGTATCCGATTCCTCTTCTCTACTCCTCCTACTCCTCCTCCTTGTCGTCTTTGCCTAACGCTGCCCCAAAACGCAATTTTTTAGAGGGCCAATTGGCACTCTTTTACGACAATTTTTCCGGAGGGCCCCCTACAGGCCCTCTCTCCAAACAAATTTTCCAGAGGGCCACCTACAGGCCCTCTCTCTAAACAATTTTTCCGGAGGGCCACCTCAGTCCCTCTCTCTAAACAATTTTTCCGGAGGGCCACCTACAGGCCCTCTCTCTAAACAATTTTTCCGGAGGGCTACCTACAGTCCCTCTCTCTAAAAAATTTTTCCGCAGGGCCACCTACAGGCCCTGTCTCTAAACAATTGTCAATTCTGAAATTTGTCAAGTGGGCATGTGTTGTATGCATTCCTCTCAGTTTAATACCGTATATGGCACCTATACGGAAAAATAGTTTGGAGAGAGAGAAAGAGAGGAAAAAGACGTATTTTTAAAAGTGACGTTCAGTATAGATCAGTTAAAGAGAAAGAAAGGATTTTATGAAATGGATTTGTATCACTAAGAGCAAAAGAATGTATTTTTTTTACGTGACGTGCCGTGTAGATCACTTGGAGATAAAAAGGGGAATGTGCAAACTTGGGCTGCTATAGTGCAAACGAAATATATGGTCCCAAGATATGGGACGTATACGATTTTAAACTGAGAAGAATCGATACCACACATGCCCCACTAGATCAAGCTCAATGTTGACAGCCGTACCAGTTGATGCCAAATTTTTAAGTGGGGGTTCCACCACTACCAGCCTAATCACCACCAGCATGTGCAGGTATACGAGTGCTAAACACTATGGAGCCAAGGCCTTTCGTTCCCCTGATGCGGGTCCCACCACTGCTCCTTCCCCTGTGTCACTCGCTGCCTCTGCAAGTCAACCCCCAGCCCAGGACCCCGGCACGAGCGCCTCCCGCCGGAAAACCACCCCTTCGCCTCCATGATCCTCCACACTGTCCACCAATGTGTCCCTGCGCAACGTTCAGCTGTCATTACAGCAGACGTTGGAGCGCAAGCAGAAAAAACGTTCAGCCCACCTACATGCACAAGCCCTCAACGTCCACATACAGGGCCACGCTAAATTTTTTATGTGCTCTACCTGCTACCGTCGAGTAGCTTGGTCACTCTGACCGAGTCTGACCCTGGGGCCGCTTATGTACTGCCCACTTGGAGGATTGCGGGGCTTACCTCGGTCACGGTTTCTCAGACTTACTATGCCTCTTCCTCCAACCCCTCCTCCTCCTCCTTCGAATTACCATCCGTGCTTCACCTCCTGCTACCTCAGTCTAACTCGGTCACTCTGTTGTCACTGCCATGCTGCGTCAGGCTAAATTTTTGGGTGGCTCACCTGCTACCTCATCTAACTTGGTCACTTGTTGGTGTCACCGTCATGCTGTGTCAGGCTTATGCCTGAATCGTGTGGCTGGGGATAGGAGAGCAGTGCCAGCATGGGCATGGGTGATGGACCTTCGTTGCACCTAGTTGGGTGCTTCCCTAACATGTGATGGGCATGTGCCTCGCCTTTCTTGGTCTGGGTTCGCACAATTGTCATGAGGGTCACCACCAGGCTGTTGCAGGAGAATTTGGGGTAATGGTGGGATTAAGCAGCCTCAGAGGCATCCATGCATGCTGCCCCTGCTGTTTCCTGTCCATTTCCGTGGTGTTTCCATTATTTTCTGAGGTTTCCAGGTTTTCACCCAGCCTTCCCTAGGCAGAGTCTTGGTCCCCTGCAAAAATGCTCGAGTCTCCCATTGACTTGGGGTTTCGGGGTTCGTTACTCGAAACGAGCACCCGAGCATCGGGAAAAGTTTGTCTCGAATAACGAGCACCCGAGCATTTTAGTGCTCGCTCATCTCTAGACATGACATCACAGTTAGGTTTCAAATGTAGCAATAAAAAAAAAATCAGCAGTAGTCTAAAAACCTCAGCTCATAAAATGGATCGGAACAGACACAACAGTAATATAATTTACAAAGTTGCATAACTACAAAGTACTATAAAACCTATATCTTAGCATTTGCAGCATATGTCTATATTCCTTGTATCTGTATGCCATGAATAATTTCACTTGTCAGAATGTAATAATTTGCTAAACTACATTTTCTTAGCTTTCAGCTTCATATATTTGGAAATTTGCATTTTTTTAAAATATGGTAGTTTAATCGATGGATAGCAAAGATTTGACCATCTGTTGTACGCCGTAATTACAAATCTAAAAAGAACATAATTCACAATTGAATCATAAAAAATGATGCAAGTGATTTAAAATGAATGTGCATGTTCATTACTCAATGCAGATTCCATCTGCTGTGTGTTTTGCCTCTTTTTAGTCATTAATCAGTTCACAAGCATCTCTTTAGTGATTGAGAGAGATTTCCCTGATGCAACATCTTGTGTTTTCAGAAATCCTGTCATCCTACAGTAATCATGTACAGAGTCTATTTATTTCAGTTATTACCTGTTGCATAAAACGCAATGTTCTTCTTAGTGCATTTCAGGCACATTCCACCAGATAATGCATTCTAAAGGTTTGTTCATATAGTACAGTGCATCTGTTTGGTGTATCTCTGGTGTGTTAATGCAACCATGTGTCATGTTAATTCTATTACTGAGCTACATAATCTTTTTTAATAAGAGATTTTTATTGGAGTTTTTTATCATTGTTAACAAATACACAGTACATGAATACACTGCACATACACATAGTTACATAATGCAGAGAAGCAGAGAACCCTTCACCCCCCAGAGAGACTGTCAATTGTGTATACATATAATTATGCCAGAATAATTATACCACCAGTTTATCAATTTACATATTTTACTCTTTACTAGGGATGAGCGAACCGAACCGTAACGAACCAGATTCGTTACGAACTTTGCAAAAAGTTTGGTTCGTCACCGAACCGAACCTTTGAAGAGTTTGTAATGAATCTGGTAAAAAAAAAAAAAAAACGCAAAACTGTACTTTTTTCACAGAATAGGCCAGGATACAAGGGATTATTACTCCTATAATCCCTTATATCCTGGTTTTCTGTGAAAAAAAAGATGTGTGATGTCACCCCAAAGCCCCTGAAGTGTCTGAGCGCGCCGACATCTTGTCGGTGCGTCTCAAGACTTCAAAGGCAGAGGAGCTCCACATTAGTTAGAGAAAAGATATAGATAGATAGATAATCAAACAAGTAGATAGATACAGGGAGAGATAGAGAAGAAATAGAACGGGTTAGTGAGAGAAGCAGGAGAGAGGAAAAGAAAGCTAGATATAGAAGATAAGGTTATAGATAGGGAAAGAGGCTGAGAAAGCAAGGGGATAGGTAGAGATAGGGAGAGAAAGTCATATAAATAAAAAAATGTGAGATCTAGGGAGAGATAGGGTGATAAAAAAAGAAATAGTGAGAGAAAAGAGTCAGGACAGGTAGCATTCCTGTTCCGTGACCGTACACGCTACACGTTGCTGCTCAGCTGGGTGCCGTCAACCCCGTTTAGCCGCAACAAAAAAAGTTTAAAAAAAAACTAAAAAAAAAAAAATATAAACAAAGTTTTAAAAAAAAAAGTTAAAAAAAGTTATAAAAAAGTTAAAAAAAAGTTAAAAAAAGTTATAAAAAAATAAATAAAGTTTAAAAAAGTCTAAAAAAAATACTTCATTTAATTTTCCCCCACCCAAATAAAAATATGTCCAAGCGTCCTACTTCCAGCACTTCCCAGTTCCCAGGCAAGGAGTGCAACAGCAGGCGGTGAGGGTAGGAGAAGTGGCAGCACCAGGCCCGGTGGCAGCCGGGTTAACAGGCGTGGCAGCAGGGTGCAGCTACCCCTGATGGCCACTGGTCAAGTAAGAACCACACATCCAGCGGTTCTAGATTGGCTTACCCAATCCTCCAGTTCCACCGCCCAAAGCTCCCAAACGAGGAGTCAAGCATCTGCTGGATCATCCGACACCACCCTTACATAGGACGGTCAGCGAGAGTCCTCTGCCCCGTCCCCTGTTATTAGAATGCCACTCACCTTTGGGGTACCTTCTGCCAGGGAACTCTTGGCAAACCTTGATCTGCCCTTGGAGTCTCTACCACTTTTTAGTGATGAGGAGGAGGAGGAGGAAGTCCACCAAAGTCAGCAGGTGGAACGTAGTGAGACTCCAGAGGAGGTGTTGGCTGTAAGCAGTCAACAGAGCCAGGGAGGGGCATCCAGTGCCACACCTGATATTCTGTCCCAGCCACCGGAGGAAAGTAGCAGTGGTGCCGAGTTTGATGACGATGTCACTGATCGGACGTGGCGCCCTCAAGCAGCATCATCCTCATCATCAGGGGAGGAAATAGAGGTGCTACCGACGCAGCAACATCCCACTGTTTCAAGGAACCGAGGCACAAGAGGGAGGGGTAGAAGCCAAGCTACCAGGCAGAGATCACCCTCTCAAAGCCTTGGTCCTAAAAGGGCACCCTCAGGCAGCAGTGGCAACAGGCAGCAAGACCCCCCCAAGGCTGTCAGCAAACCACGGTTCTCTGTCGTCTGGCAGTTCTTCCGCCTGGGGAAAGATAAGCACATCGCTTTGTGCCTGCTGTGCAATGAGAGGGTCAGTCGTGGCAGGGGTGATAATCTCGGGACAACATCCATGCGAAAGCACATGGAAAGGCAACACCAACAGGCCTGAAAGTACCGTGACCCCAATACCACCTCCTGTCAGGATGCACCATACACTGCAGATCCCATCATGCAGCATCCTGTCAGTGCAACTCAGGGCACGCGTGGAATAAGGCTGTCTATGGGGTATATATCATGGAGGCTGCTGTCCTTCAACTGTGATATAAAAAACCTCCACAGTTAGTTACAGCAACAAACAGTTGCTGAAAGGCAGGTTTACTTGCCTTATTTACGGGTGCCTTTACAATGGTATGCTTTTTTGGGGTTCTCTGCTGCCTAAAATCCACAGCGCATCGTTGGCTGATTTTATGCCACCTTCAGTACTATGGGGCTGGACGCAAATACCCAGTTCAGCGCAGAACTGCGTATGTCCGGACGGCACCATAGTACTGAACGCCGTTTGGTGAACAGTATAAAAATACCCTGTGGATTTTACTCAGCAGACCCGCAGCCCCATGTGAAGATACCCATAGGGTGAGGTTTTTTGGGAGTGACCAAAGAGAGGGCGGGAAGGTCACTCCCATACCCCATCAGGGGTTTTTCCCCTACTTTAAAAGATAAGTCCAGGCAATTAATAACTTTCTGTGCCCTTACTTGAACCAGAAACTTATAAATTTCCCGGACTTATCCTTTAAAGGGAACCTGTCATCTCCGAAACACCCCCTGAACTAGAGTAAGTGTTGTATAGTGTAAGTGATGCTGAATCCGAATATGTAAGTTTTATCTTTATACTCACTTCCATTCTGACACTGTGCTCCCACAAACCTGCAGTAAAATGCACTCAGTGGACTCCGGTGCTCACTCACATAATGGAGAGGACTCAAAGAAGAGTCCACTGAGTGCATTTTACTGCAGGTTTGTGAGAGCACAGCGTCAGAATGGAAGTGAGTATGAAGATAAAGCTTACATATTCGGATTCAGCATCACTTACACTATACAACGCTTACTCTAGTTCAGGGGGGGTTCCGACATGACAGGTTCCCTTTAAGCCAGCTGGTGACAGCACTAAAAAAACACAAAAGCATACATCCATTGGGTTGGGCGCTGCACTCGGTTAGGACATCAAACTGGTGTAACAAAGATATATATATATATATGTCTCGCCAACAGCCATAGGCCCAGATTCAACAGGTTTGACACCAGAGTAGTTGCGTCAATTTGTAAAGCGAGTGCCAGTGAGGTGTCCATTTCATGAAAATTGGACACGTATTTTTGGAAAATGGAACTGGCATAAAGCCTTCTTGAATCTGTGCCTTTTTAAATGTCCTTTATTCACCTCATGGATTCTGTGGGTGAGGTTAGCTGTCTATTTAACAGTATCCGTATCCTACTAGACTAGCTGTAATGTTACAGGGTTTTTTTTTTTAAGGTTGACTGTCCTGTGCTGAACTTTACATCAACATTTTGTCATGTATAAAAACTGATTTTTACAAGCGTGCATATTCTTAGCTTCCAGCTTCAGTTCTCTGTACTAGGCCCTTCTGGGTCCAAAAGAATACTGCTCCTACTAATGCCCCCACCGTCAATTGTCTATTTGGAAACATACTGGGTGCTATCAAGTGCTGCCGCCTCCTCTTCCGTCAATTGTCTCTTCTCAACTATACTGGACTGGGTGCTATACAAGTGCTGCCGCCTCCTCCTCCGTCAATTGTCTCTTCTCAACTATACTGGCCTGGGTGCTATCAAGTGCTGCCGCCTACTCCTCCGTCAATTGTCTCTTCTCAACTATACTGGCCTGGGTGCTATCAAGTGCTGCCACCTACTCCTCCGTCAATTGTCTGTTCTCAACCATACTGGCCTGGGTGCAATCAAGTGCTGCCGCCTCCTCCTCCGTCAATTGTCTGTTCTCAACCATACTGGGTCCAATACAGTACTATTACTGCTGCTGGTTCCACTGTCAAATGTCTGTTTTCCACCCTACTGGGTCCAAGGTAATGCTGCCGGTGTTGCCAACTTGCACTTTGTGTCCTATGTCTCGTGTAATCACTTACACCTTGGCTAATGTGTACCTGTTCTGGGGTGCACAAGGTCTAATTAAATGGTACGCCTGTCTGTCTTCTGACCTGTGATGTCACTGAGACCGCATCGACTTCAACGCAGCCTATTCTTGGTGTGTTTTTGGTGCTCTGGCATGACATGGACTGCTCCAGCGGACATCTTCAATGCTGTCAAATGTTGTCGACCTGGCTGTCGACGACTATTTTTGCACTTTGATTTTTTCCACTTTTTTCATTGTAATAGCAACTGCAACTAAACGAAACTATACCCTATCAGACTCCCACTATTGTAGCTGCAATTATTCAGCCGTTATAGCAAGGTTTGTTTTAGGTTCGGTTCGTACGAATCTGAATTTCACGAAAGTTCGCCGAACCGAACTTTTCAAAAGTTCGCTCATCCCTACTCTTTACACATGTTGATTTGTGATTACTACAGGATATCGAAAAGCACAATCTCTACTACCACTACTTAATCCTATACTAATGTCCTCAGAAGACTTTGAGCAGACAAAAGACAGATATCCACCAGAGCTGAAGAAGGCAGACATGGAATATTAATCTATCTCCCTCAGATAGATTCAAGTTGGAAAATACAGCTTCTATTTAAATACATCCTATTCCAATATAACAGTACAACCTCAGAGACTTGACATATAGGGCAGTTGGAGTCAAATTTAGCCACTATGCAATTAAGCAGATGTGGGGTCTTATATACTCTATGTAGAGTGTAGTGTTGAGCGAATCGAAGTATCCATAGTGGACTTTGATCCAAATTTCTGGAAAAATGTGATTTGCCATGAAGCCGAATTTCCTCACGCTTTGTGGTAGCGACTCAATTTTACCTAAAATGGAGGCTGAACATTTTTTAAAAATTATACTCATGTCATCCACTTGTTCATGGAAAGGCCGTCCGCTTCTATCTTGATTGAAGAAAATCTGCCAAAAGACCTGTGGCAAGCATGATGAACTCACCATGTGATCATACTGGGTGTGCTCGGTGACGTCATCAGTGTGATCACCTGATGACATCATCAACTCGCTGCAGGTCCTTTGGCAGGTTTCCTTCAATCAAGACGAATTCACTCTCAGAGGTATAGGTCATCAAAAGGCATAATCTGTTACCATATCAGATCGTCAATGGGTTTATCAGTAGATGTAAGTGAATTTCTTGAAATTCCTTTGGGACCCGATTGAAACAAATCAGTTTGCATACTCAATTCAGGTAAAAGTAAATTTGACCCAAAACAAAAGTGCTAAGATTGACTTGAAGCATTATGTATTGGACGGTCCAAAAATTATCCTTTTTGGGAGATGTCTGCTGATGGTTATACTACAATAAAACAGTGACACAGAACAGCACATACATTAGGCTGTGATAAATGAAATTTCTTTGCTAAAATTTTCAACACTTTTTTTTTTTTTTTTTTTAAAGAAACAGGAAAGTATCTGGTCAAGTACACTAGTCCAATAAACCAATGAAGTTTATTGCAATATATTTAAAAAAAGTCAATTGGACAGTGTCAAGTGCAACTATGATACATAAAAATATTGCATCAGTACACTATACATATTATTATTAATAATATAGAAGATTTCTGTATGTGATTTTTTATGTATTTTTTTAATGTAAATTTGGCTATTACCTAACTGATAAAAATTAAGAAAAAATGGATTACTGTAACATTGATGTACAGTGCAAGAGGAGTCTCACTGAGTGGCTACAGCCAAGTGACATACACTACATTACATCGAGCTTATTCTGTCCCAAGCCTGTCTATCAATTAATTAAATCTAACTAATTAGCTGTTTGACATGAATATCCTGAAAAAGTGCTGAAAACTTTACAAAAATTCCATTTATCACTGACTGGTGTACCTGACATACCCACAATTACACTGTGCTAGGCTCTGTCCAATAGACCATTTGTTTTCTAAAAAAAAAAGTGTTGAAAATGTTACCACAAAATATTCAGTTCATCACAGACTTGTGTACCTGACATGTTGTTCTGTGATACTCACTGTTATATTATAATGAAGTCTATCTTGGTGCAGGTAGACAGGTAAAGCTGTCAGACCTGGGGCAAACTTGGGTGGTGGTAATGGTAGAAATGTTGTGAGCATTGCTGGTTGTGGCTCTGTGTGGGTTTTTCTTATGGGGGAATTTTTCTGTACAGTAGTGGCCTAAAAAAATCAACACAAGCTCCCCAGGCAGAAAAAAAGACATTGTCACTCAAGCACAAACGTAGGAACTGCAGCTCAACTTCATCACATGAAGTGGCATTACTTGCTCATGTAGAAACATTAAACAGGCCAGAAATGTGAGCAAGACCATGCTCCTTCTCCCCATCATTATTCTAGTAGTCAGGCCACTTACACAAGCAGTACAGTATCATTGTTATCATCATCATTGTCAACATCATCATCTACTAATTCTCCTGCTCCATATATTCCAACTAGTCTTCCTCTTCATTATTAGTCATCCATAACAGAATATGTGGGCAGGAAACAACAATATATGCCCAGTAATCTGCTTGTGTGTCAACTGAACTCCAACCTGGTTGCTGGTGGTGCTGTTGCTGCAGTACCACTTGGTGGATTCCACTTTCTTTAGGCAACCGATACCTATCTAGGAGGATACCTAGGTGCCATTTCTTCTAAAAAAAAAAAAAGTAATCCTGCTTTGTACCATTACGTAACATCTCAAAAACCTGACACACATCAACAGGTTCAGTCACACCTGGACTTTGCCCTTTCTCCAAGATAAACCCTGAACCCTAACCTCATGGACTTCTGGGTCAGCAGATTGGACTAGTGACAAGAACTGATATACTATTTATGGCATACGGTTTTCTACAGCCTCCAGTGTACTGTTAGAGAGGGTGTTCAGCATGGCAGGTGGTGTTGTCAAACCAAAGTTTACAAAATTGTACAAGTGTGGTAAACATTATATTTGTGACAATGAATCATGTATGTATCCATGAGGAATTTCACATACCTCCTGCTGATGCCAATGAGTAGTTCTGCCATTTTTGACAGTGGGACCCCAATGATGCCACTGCCGTTGTTTGCCTTTCCATACTGTGCTACTGCTGCTTACAAAAAGGAGACTTTTTCATGGCTTCTGTTAAAACACTAAGGCCGTTGTTGTTGATGGAATCCGTAGAATATATATGTCCTAATACTCTGCTTCTCTGAATGAGATGTGCAAGCCAGTTTCCCTTCAAAAAGGACAGAAGGACTAAGTGTCTCGAGAAAATTGTACTGGTTAGAAAAAAAATAAAACCCAAGAGCGCCCCAAGAACATGTAGCTACCCAGAAACTCAGTAAAACTGTCTTGCATGTCTCATTTCCAGTGGAGTATTACATCTCTCTCTCATTTACCTAAAATAAACCATAAGAAATTTTAGCTGGTTACAGTCCAAGTTTTTGGGGAAATTTGAGGCCAATTCTGAATTGGTAGAAACAATTTTCCCACCATTAAAATGTAAAAATATATATTTTCTTATGGTAACGTCAGAGTTGTTGCTATTCCTGAGTCCATTGCTTCTTCAGGTTCCGGGATCTCTGGAACACTATCACAGGCACACTGAGCAACAGAATTCATTTGATTAACTTTGAAAATGTTTTTGAAGAAATAATGGTTAGTTGGACTGAGTCCAGTATAATTGCTGTATTACTGTGACACAAAACAATAGATTAGGCAAACTCTGGGCAACTGAATTTATATCATTAACTCTGTATTCTTTTTTTAAAGAAAAGTGGTCACTTGGATAGTATAGTATAACTTCTATATAACTATGTTGCGGAACAATATGTCAGGCACACTCGGAGCACAGAATTTATTAGATGAAATTTGAAAACTTGAAGAAAAAATGGTCACTTGGAAAGAATAGAGTATAACTGAATAATAGCTCGTGTAGAGCAATATGGACTGAAGCACTCTCAGCAACAGAATTAATATGTGATTGTAGAAGATTTGTAATTGTGAATGATGTCATGAGGACTGGGGTGATTAATGTAAAATTAAACTGTATATTATTATCTGCAGCAGTGCTTACAGCAATGTCTGCCAGCCTGCCTAAGTAACACAATGATAGACTCTCAAACCACTCATTCATCAGATGAAATGATCTTTCATGCAGTGTGTAAAAAGCACTCTGCTGCCGATAAACAATTAATTTGTATGAAGTGAAAGCAGTATCCATCACTTATCCCTGTACAGTGGAGGTGATCACTGCATGTAAATGCTGCTCTTCACCTCCACTGACCAGCCAACAGTTATCGGAAAGGAATGCTTTCTTCCTGATAATTGTCTGTTTGTCAGTGCAGTGTAAAATTACTTTAAGATATAGGATTGTGAATGATGTGATTAGAGTGGTTCACATTAAAGAGGTTCTCCTTAATTACTAGTTCATAATAACCCATGTAGGCATCTGGAAAGCACGGAAGGGTAAGTACTTTGTAAAAGAGCTTTCTTCCACGGGTTTTTACTAGAGATGAGCTAATCTATTTGCGGCTTCGTAGATTCAATACAAATCTTTGTTTTTTGTTTTTTTTTAACACCAAAGCGAATCTTAATCTTTTCAGATTCGCTTTGGAAGATTCTTCTTAAATCTTTGTATGCTAAGGCTACATACGCATAATATAATTTGTACGCTAATGCTAAGCATCTAATAATTTGTACGCTAATGAAAGGGTGTTCACCTAAGTAGGGTACGTTTACTGTATGTTCGTTATTTTTGTGGGCCTAGACAATAATACGCTAAAGCTTGTACACTCATGCGTACGTTTTCGCGGGAATATTCGCAGAACAAAAATATTTAACCGAAATATTTAATCTTTAACCGAATCGAATCTTATCCGAGGTGAATCTTTTTAAAAATTTGGCGAATATTCGCCGATGCGAATCTTGGAAGATTTGCTCATCTCTAGTTATTACAAACTACTGTATTAAATACGTTAAATGCACAAAGAACCTCTTCAATAAGAAATGAATTATATAGATTTATCTGTAGCACCACTCAATAACAATGATGGCTTCCAACTTCCATGAGCCTGCCTGTGTATGTCTAACACAATGACACACTGATTTCTGTCTGTAAAAGCTATTTCTCTATCAATTCTATCAAATCAATTTCTCTATAATTGTACAGTAAATATGTGCCTTTTCTGCATCCATATGTCCATTCCTAAAGAGATAGAACATGTCCTATACTTGTCCACAAAGTTTGAAGTCTATGGGTCCACAGCAATGCAAAGCAAACACAGTTGTATGCATGAGACCTAAAGTAAAATGTGAATGTTTTGATCACCTTTAGTCCTGATATTTTGTAAAGGTTACTAATGCATCTAAAACATATAAGAAAACTATAATTCATCCATCTTGTGGAGCTGTTTACTGTCATACTATACATTGTTTTAAACTACAAATATTTTTGACAGAATAGCTCGGTATAGTGTAATATAAAAGCCTTTTTGGTTTCTTGTCACTCTGGTAGTGTTCTGCTGGGCTTTACAAGTTGACAGCTTTTGCGGAGGAGAGTCATCTTACTGTGGATAATGAGTGTACTGAGAGCACACATAGGAATCAAGTCACAATAGCTCAACAGGCACAGCACAGAAGTACAAATCTGATCATACAAGGTACATAAAACATTATACTTTAAAATAAATGGTGCTCTCTAGTTTTAAAGCTTTTTATCCTGTATAAAACTAATGTTTTAATAAATGTTTGCAGGTCACATTACCGATCATGTTTAAATTGTCACTATTGTTTCAACAATCTTTACATATCAATAGCATGGCATACATGAATATAAGAAACTTTATAATATATCTAATCAAAGTAAAAGTTTTTTTTCCTCCCTCTAGCAGTGTTCTTCCTCACCTCTCCATAGACCACTATTAGCAGCAGGTGTCTCTGTCTCTTTAACCACTTCCAGACCGGGCCATTTACCCTCTTCCTGACCAGGCCTAATTTTGCAAATCTGACATGTATCACTTTATGTGGTAATAACTTTAGAACGCTTTTACTTATCCAAGCCATTCAGAGACTGTTTTCTCGTGACACATTGTATTTCATGATAATGGTAAATTTGAGTCGATATGTTTTACCTTTATTTATAAAAAAAAATCCAAAAGTTAACAAAAATTTGAACAAAATTCACTGTTTTCTAAATTTGAATCTCTCTGCTTTTAAGACAGATAGCGATACCCCATAAAATACTTATTAATTGACATTCCCCATATGTCTACTTTATGTTGGCATCATTTTGGTAGTGTTGTTTTATTTTTTTAGGACGTTAGGAAGGTTTAGAATTTTGGAAGCAAGTTTTGAAAATATGCAAAATCAACTTTTTTAAGGATCAGTTCCGTTCTGAAGTCCCTTTGTGAGGCTTACATAATAGAAGCCACCCATAAATTACCCCATTTTAGAAACTACACCCCTAAAACTATTCAAAACTGGTTTTAGAAATGTTGTTAACCCTTTAAGTATTCCACAGGAATTGAAGCAAAATAGATGTGAAATTTCAAAATTTCACTTTTTTTGCAGATTTTCCATTTTAATCAATTTTCCCTGTAACACATCAATGGTTAACAACAAAACAAAACTGAATATTTACTATCCCGATTCTGCAGTTTGCAGAAACACCCCACATGTGGTCTTATACAGCTATATGGGGACACAGCACAGAAGTCAAAGAGAGCCATATGGTTTTTGGAGGGCAGATTTTGTTGGAATGGTTTGTGGGCACAATGTTGCATTTGAAGAGACCCTGAGGTACCCCCACAGCGGAAACCCCCAAAAAGTGACCACATTTTATAAACTACACCACCCATGGAATTTTTTTAGGGGTGAAGCAAGCACTTGACCCTACAGGTGTTTCATACAATTTATAACCCTTGGCTGTGAAAATGAAAAATTAGATTTATTTTTTTTACAAGAAAATGATGCGTTAGGCCAAGCTTTCTTTTTCACAAAAGATAACAAGATAATATCCATCCACAATATGCTCCCCATTTTCTCCTGAATACAGTAACACCCCAATTGTGGTCGTAAGCTGTTTTTTGGGGATACGCCAGGGCTAAGAAGGGAAGGATTTTCTAACATGGAATTTTCTGTCATGGTTTTTAAGAGTGATAACTTTTTAATTTTTTCATAGACTGAGCTGCGTGAGGGCTTATTTTTTGCGGGACAAGCTGTGCTTTTTATTGCCACCATTTTGGGGTACATTTGGCTTTCTGATCACTTTTTCATCTCATTTTTGGGAGGTTAAGTCACAAAAAAGCAGTTTGGTGTCATTTTTCTATATTTTTTTTAAACCGTTCACTTGATGGGGTAGATCATGTGATATTTTTGTGGAGCCAGTTGTTAGGGATGCAACAATATCAAATATGTCTATTTTTTTAAATGTTTTACACAATAAGGGCATTTTTAGAAAAAAAAATAATGCTTTTGTGTTGCAATTTTTTTTAGAGCCATATTTCTTTCATTTTTCTGGCTATGATCTTGTGTGGGGACTAATTTTTTGCGGGATGAGGTGACGTTTTTTGGAAGGTAGGGCGACTAAAAAAAGCTGTTTTAGCATAATTTTTATTCGATTTTTTTTACGCGGTTCACTTGATAGGGTAGATCATGTGATATTTTTGTAGAGCTAGTTGTTACGGACGCAACAATACCAAATATGTCTAATTTTTTATGTTTTATACAATAAGAGCATTTTTAGAAAAAAATCATGTTTAACTAATGGGGTAGATCATGTTTTTATAGAGCCGGTCGTTGCGGGCGTGGTGCTACCAAATATGTCTATTTTACCTGGCAGCTCCTGCACTCTCCCGGCTCCGGCAATCACATGACCACCGGGCCCGGACAGGAAGAGCACATAGCACTTCCTTACCTGTATAAAAGGCCTTTCCTAAATTTAGCATAGCATTAGCTCCAGAATACTTCATATCTCTATGGCATTTGTGCTTTATCTGGTTAGCAGTGTGCTGTTGCATTGTTTACAAGTTTGCACTGGAGGTGTGGCTACTCCATTTGGTCATGCACTCCTGACTAGCCCCGTCTGCCCCATAGGCTGATTTTAATTAGTGTAGCTATAATGCCGAGTGGATTTGGCATGCATGCTTGGTACCTGCATCCCTGTATTAGCGGAGGCCTTTGAAGCACCAGAAATAGCAAAAGGCAGAAGGGACCAAACACCAAACATGTGGAACCAAACACCCCCTGATTATACGGAAGGCAAGGTTGGCACATAACAGGTAGGAAATAGTGTTAGGTTCCCATTCTACAGAGATCACCTGGACGATTTGGTGGACAGGCCCAGATAATTTTGTACAAAATATATTTGCCAAGAATCTCTGATTTATCAATAAGCATAGCATTAGCTCCAGAATACTTCATATCTCTATGGCATTTGTGCTTTATCTGGTTACCAGTGTGCTGTTGCATTGTATGTATTTTCCTTTCCTTGTGTAATCAGCTATAGCAACGTGCACCTGCGTATTGGGATGTGCTGACTGAAATCCCCTTTTTTTCTTTGTAAGTTTGTACTGGAGGTGTGGCTACTCCATTTGGTCATGTACTCCTGACTAGCCCCATCTGCCCCATAGGCTGATTTTAATTAGTGTAACTATTAAGGCCAGTGGATTCGGCATGCATGCTTGGTACCTGCATCCCTGTATTAGTGGAGGCCTTTGAAGCACCAGAAATGGCAAAAGGCAGAAGGGACCCAGCATGCATGTGGAACCATACACCCCACACATCATACACATCAAAGCAACCTGGGCTTCCATAACACCTCTGCAGTGCCACAGGCCAAGCCGCATTGATGCAGTCATTAATGCAAAAGGAGCCCCAACCAAGTATTGAGTGCATTTACTGTACATATTTTTCATTTGGCCAACATTTCTTTGTTTAATAAAAATTTACAGTTGCTAATATAATATTCTAATTTTCTGAGATAATGACTTTTGGGTTTTCCTTGGCTGTAAGCCATAATCATCAACATTAACATAAATAAACACTTGAAAAAGTTCACTCTGTTTATAATGACTCCATATTATATATGTGTTTCACTTTTTGAATTGAATTACTGAAAAAAAAACTGTTTGATGATATTCTAATTTATTGAGATGCACTTGTATAAGACATCCATTGCTTTGTCAAGTCTAGAACTTAACTCCTCATAGAAACTAATTAAATTAGTTTGACATAACCGATCCCTCATGAAGCCATGCTAATATGGAGTTATATGCCTATTTTAATAGCATCTTAGTTTACCCACAACAGATGTTAAACTTACGGGCCTATGGTTGCCGGGATGGTTTTTGGACCCTTTTTGAATATTGGCACCACATTTACTATGCGCAAATCTTCTGGTAAGATGTCTCCTGTGCCCCTACACTCCCCCCCTTGTAGTGCCCACCCCTCTTTGTAGTGCCCCCCGGTTCTGCCCCCTCCGGTGCTGTATTATGTGATGGCAGCGGCTCAGGATCGGAGCTGCTGCCATCAGCAGAGAGTGTGAGTTGTAATTACAGCTCACACTCTGCTGCTACAGCTGAAATCGGTGCTGGCTGCCATGTAACTAAGGCTAATTAGACCCTCAGGGTCTGATCAGCCTTAGGCCTCATGCACACGACAGTATGTATTTTGTGGTCCGCAAAAAACGGATCTGCAAAAAATACGGATGACATCCGTGTGAATTCCGTATTTTGCGGAACGGAACAGCTGGCCCCTAATAGAACAGTATTATCCTTGTCCGTGATGCGGACAATTATAGGACCTGTTCTATTTTTTTGCGGAACGGAAATACGGACATACGGAAACGGAATGCACACGGAGTACCTTCCGTTTTTTTGCGGACCCATTGAAATGAATGGTTCCGTATACGGTCCGCAAAAAAAACGGAACGGACACGGAAAGAAAATACGTTCGTGTGCATGAGGCCTTAGTGTAGCACTGATACAGTGCATTGCAATAGATGACTATTGGAAAGGACTGTATAGCCATCAAGCCCACTGGATCTTCAAGATCCAAATGGGTATTGATAAATTAAAAACAATTAAAAAGAAAGTTTAAAAAAAGTGTGAAAAAGATAAAAAAATAAAGTTTAAAAAAAGTAAAAAAAAAAGCGCCCTTTTTCCCCAAATGAAGTAAAAAAAAGTACACATATTAGGTAGCCATTTTTTGTCACCTTGCCACACAAAAAGTGTAATGGCAGGCGATCAAAAAGGTTTATTTACCCCAAAAAGGTACCAATCAAACCGTCATCTTGTCCCGTAAAAAATGAGCACCTACCTGAGACAATCTCCCAAAAATTTAAAAAAACTACAGCTCTCTGACTATGAGGACACTAAAACATGATTTTTTTTGTTTCAAAAATGATATTATTGTATAAAACTTAAATAAATAAAAATAAATATACATGTTAGGTATCGCCACGTCCGTAACAACCTGCTCTACACAAATATCGCATGATCTATCCCCTCAGGTGAACACCGTAAAAAATAAAAAATAAAAAAAAGCCTTTTTTGTCACATTTCATTACAAAAAAATTAATACCAAGCGATCAAAAAAGCGTATGCCCCCAAAAATAGTAACAGTGCAGTAAGAAAAGAATGCAACCTTACCATTTCACATGGACACACATATAGAAAATGAAAGAACCCTAATCTAGGGATGCTGGGTCTCTAACCACTGAGTGGCCCTATGAAACCGCTAGCTACACCCATACTGACGTGTAGGAGAACACTTGAGTGACATTAGACATCAGAGGGACACTCCATTGGCCCAACATATGGGAAGTCAGCATGGAGGAAATGTATCCTCGCTCCACTTTATGGGGATCGAATTGATTCCATATCCCGTTAGAAGGGGGGACCGGGACAAAAGAATACTCCAACGTGAGAGCTGGTGGATTTTTGAACTAAAAACCAGCTCCCCAAAAGGCTTAAACGAACAGCTCCTGTATGGATGCTTTATATAGAGACCCTGTATGTTCCCCTAATATTCTAATGTCAATATTATATTTATGCATTGACTAGGACTATTGAAAAGGATTCCGCTCATATATTTATATATCCAGTAGTACTGTTTACATTCTTGTATGAGGGAGGCTTTGTATCACTGTTGGATATATGATGTTCCGTTGTTGTCTTTCCAGATATTGTATATTAGGTGGTTTCTCTCTGAATTGCTTTATGTGTCCTTGTATTGTCTTATAATACTCTGGTCATATGAAGAATTAACTGCTAAAATACCTCTATCACTTGAGGGTGGGGTTATAAATATGAATATCTTTCATACCCCAATGCTGAGTGTTGGCAATTGAAGTGTTAAATTGCCTATGGGGGGCGGAGTGCCCAATATGACGCTGCTTACATGTCACTGGAGCCTCTGATTCCTCCCATACACGCTCCTTGGTATGCGCTTGATTGCGCTGCTGTAGGGTAATTGGAGCTATATCGCATAATGCGTGTGCGCGGCTCCCGTGCACGATGTAGCAGAGCCCAATGTCCAATCCCTGGATTCAGGTATGTTTCTGGGAGCGAGGCCCTACCCACCTCAGTGTGAGGGGCGGGGGGAATATCAAGCAGGAAAAAAACAAATTAAAATAGGGCCACTCAGTGGTTAGAGACCCAGCATCCCTAGATCAGGGTTCTTTCATTTTCTATATGTGTGTCCATGTGAAATGGTAAGGTTGCATTCTTTTCTTACTGCACTGTTATTTTGGGCACTTTTTTCAAATACATGTTGTAGGCCTAAGTCTTAAATATACCTATTAAAGGTTAAATTTTAGCGTTAACCCTATATTTTGAATTTTGTTCTGATTATGTGGGTTTGTTGGTACCCCTTCCAGGTGCATATTTAAATTGGATTGTTATCTGAGATCTCCAAAAATAGTACCATTCAAACCGTCATCTCGTCCCGCATAAAATGAGCCCCTACCTGAGACAATCGTTCAAAAAATAAAAAAAACTACAGCTCTTTGACTATGGAGACACTAAAACAGGATTTTTTTGTGCTTCAAATATATTGTGTAAAAAATAAATAAAAAAAAGAAAATACATATTCGTCGCGTCCGTAACGACCTGCTCTATAAAAATATCACACGATCTAACCTGTCAGATGAATGTTGTAAATAAAAAAAAATAAAAACAATTCCAAAGCTGCTAGTTTTTGTTACCTTGCCTCACAAAAAGTGTAATATAAAGCTATCAAAAATTGTATGTACCCTAAAATAGTACTAACAAAACTGCCAACTTATCCCGTAGTTTCCAAAATGGGGTCAGTTTTTTGGAGTTTCCTACTCTAGGGGGTGCATCAAATGTGACATGGCAACTTAAAATTTTTCCAGTGAAATCTGCCCTGGCGTTCCTTTCCTTCTGCGCCCTGCCGTGTGCCTGTACAGCAATTTATGATCACAAATGGGGCATTTCTGTAAACTACAGAATCAGAGTAATAATTCTTGAGTTTTGTTTGGCAGTTAACCCTTGCTTTATTCTCGGAATAAAATGATTTATATGGAAAATCGGCCAAAAAAGTGAAAATCTGAAATTTTGGCTACATTTTCCTTTAATTTTTGTGGAGTACCTAAAGGGTTAAAAATCAGTTTTGAATACCTTGAGGGGTGTAGTTTATAAAATGGGGTCATTTTTGGGTGGTTTCTATGATGGAAGCCTCACAAAGTGACTTCAGACCTGAACTGGTCCTTAAAAAGTGGGTTTTGGAAATTTTGTGAAAAATTTAAAGATTTGCTTCTAACGTCCCAAAAAAATAAAATATAATTTTCAAAAAGATCCAAACCTGAAGTAGACACATAGGGAATGTAAAGTAATAACTATTTTGAGAGGTATTACTATGTATTTTAAAAGTAGAGAAATTGACATTTGGAAATTTGCTAATTTTTCTAAATTTTTGGTAAATTTGATATTTTTTTTATAAATAAGAATGAAATATTTTGACTCAAATTTACCACTGTCATGAAGTACAATATGTGAGGAAAAAACAATCTCAGAATGGCCTGGATAAGTGAAAGCGTTCCAAAGTTATTACCACATAAAGTGACACATGTCAGATTTGAAAAATGGGGCACCGGCATTTGGTCCAAACTGGCTGTCGGTTGAAGGGGTTAATATTCTGCATTTCATCTGAGGGTTTATTTTCTTCCGTGAATACAGTGGAGAAAAAAATATAGCTTATCTTTCTCCTCATCGCTCTCTGCAACTCCCCCCTCATTACTCTGTAAGAGGCCAACACCTTCTGGTTTATACTGTTTACTATTTATATAATTGAAGAACATTTTCGGGTTAGTTTTACTCTCTTTGGCGATTAATTTCTCGGTCTCTAGTTTGGCGGCTTTTATTTTACATATTCTATTTTTTTCCTTATATTTTTTCAATGCTTCCTCGTTCCCTTCCTGTTTTAGTGATTTAAATGCTTTCTTTTTGTCATTTATTGCTTTCTTTACAGTTCTATTTATCCACATTGGCTTTTTCTTGTTTATTAACCTTGTATTCCAATATGGTATGTACCACTCACAATTAGATATTAGGATGCTTTTAAAAATATCCCATTTTGTGGCAGCCAGAGGTGTGAGATATGACGGGAGGATGAAGAGAAATGTTGTTTTGCTTATCTTGTAGCTGGCAGAGGCCAACCCTGCTGGGATAGACCATAGACTTCAAAACGGTCAGCCATTTCGTGAATGACCCTTCTATCCAGCAGAAATCACGCTTTATACAACAGAAACACAACATAGATAATTCTATACTGGCTACAAGAAGTATGCACCCCGCATCATATTTGTGAAAATTATCTATTGTGAGAATAAGTTGTCAGAATCAAATTCAAGAATTACCCCTTATAGCCCTTTCCATTGCCATAAAGGAGCATCATATACAGTGCATATCAAAGACCACACATCACGACTTTCACAATATACTCAAAGGGTGGTGCCTAGAGATGAGCGAGCATACTCGTCCGAGCTTGGTGCTCGTTCGAGTATTACGGTACTCGTAAGTGCTGGCTGCTCGGACGAGTATCTCGCCATGCTCGAGGAAATGGCAACTTCCGCATTGTGCATTTTTGGCACCTATAAACTCAGCCAATCACAAGCCAGGAGACTCTGCGGTACACCCAGCATCACGTGGGGTCCTTACATGTCGATAGCAGGGGTTGGCTGGCCTGATCAGGTGACACTGGAATATACTAGTGACTGGCCGCGGTGCTCAGCTCAGATGCTGTTTGGATGTCGTTAGGGATAGAGCTGCTGCGTTTCAGGGAGAGTGTTAGGGCCTGCATTTAGTTCTTTGTTAGGCAGGAATGATCTCACAAGAACGCAACAGCCCTTCTAAGGGCTACAAGAAAATTTTTTTTTATCTCCTGGCTTGGCTGGCTAGCTGGCACTAGTAGTGCAGCTATCGCCATATATAACCCCTTTTTTTTATTGTTATATCTCAGTGATACAAATCCATTTCACACAGCAGTGTGGAACCATTATGTGTGTCACAGTTCAGTACACTCACTACCATCCGTATTTTCTGTCCAGGTGACACTTTATGTACGTCACTTAATCCAACCGGGTCTTTTGCTCTCACGTATATAGCTTGATCACAAAAATCTCTGTGCGACATTTGTCTGGGTCGCAGTCAAAATAGCCACCGTCAGCAGGGTGTGAGTTAGGTCTACGATAGTTTCTGCACGTCACGTTCCAAAAAAAAAACAAAACTAAAAAAAAAAAATATGAAAAAAAAATATATAAAAAAAATATATTTTTTTGTTGTTTTAGCTCAGTGATACAAATCCATTTCACACAGCAGTGTGGAACCATTCTGTGTGTCACAGTTCAGTACACTCACTACAATCCGTATTTTCTGTCCAGGTGACACTTTCTGTACGTCACTTAATCCAACCGGGTCTTTTGATCTCACGTATATAGCTTGATCACAAAAATCTCTGTGCGACATTTGTCTGGGTCGCAGTCAAAATAGTCACCATCAGCAGGGTGTGAGTTAGGTCTACGATAGTTTCTGCACGTCACGTTCCAAAAAAAACAAAACTAAAAAAATATATATAAAAAAAATATATAAAAAATAGTTTTTTTTGTTGTTTTAGCTCAGTGATACAAATCCATTTCACACAGTAGTGTGGAACCATTCTGTATGTCACAGTTCAGTACACTCACTACAATCCGTATTTTCTGTCCAGGTGACACTTTCTGTACGTCACTTAATCCAACCGGGTCTTTTGCTCTCACGTATATAGCTTGATAACAAAAATCTCTGTGCGACATTTGTCTGGGTCGCAGTCAAAATAGCCACCGTCAGCAGGGTGTGAGTTAGGTCTACGATAGTTTATGCATGTCACGTTCCAAAAAAAACAAAACTAAAAAAAAAAATATATAAAAAAAAATATATAGAAAAAATAGTTTTTTTGTGGTTTTAGCTCAGTGATACAAATCCATTTCACGCAGCAGTGTGGAACCATTCTGTGTGTCACAGTTCAGTACACTCACTACAATCCATATTTTCTGTCCAGGTGACACTTTCTGTACGTCACTTAATCCAACCGGGTCTTTTGATCTCACGTATATAGCTTGATCACAAAAATCTCTGTGCGACATTTGTCTGGGTCGCAGTCAAAATAGCCACCGTCAGCAGGGTGTGAGTTAGGTCTACGATAATTTCTGCACGTCACGTTCCAAAAAAATAACAAAACAAAAAAAAAATATAAAAAAAAAAATATATAGAAAAAATAGTTTTTTTGTTGTTTTAGCTCAGTGATACAAATCCATTTCACGCAGCAGTGTGGAACCATTCTGTGTGTCACAGTTCAGTACACTCACTACAATCCATATTTTCTGTCCAGGTGACACTTTCTGCACGTCACTTAATCCAACCGGGTCTTTTGATCTCACGTATATAGATTGATCACAAAAATCTCTGTTCGACATTTGTCTGGGTCGCAGTCAAAATAGCCACAATCAGCAGGGTGTGAGTTAGGTCTACGATAGTTTCTGCACGTCACGTTCCAAAAAAAACAAAACTAAAAAAAAATATATAAAAAAATATATAAATAAAATAGTTTTTTTGTGGTTTTAGCTCAGTGATACAAATCCATTACACGCAGCAGTGTGGAACCATTCTGTGTGTCACAGTTCAGTACACTCACTACAATCCATATTTTCTGTCCAGGTGACACTTTCTGTACGTAACTTAATCCAACTGGGTCTTTTGCTCTCACGTATATAGCTTGATCACAAAAATCTCTGTGCGACATTTGTCTGGATCGCAGTCAAAATAACCACCGTCAGTAGGGTGTGAGTTAGGTCTACGATAGTTTCTGCACGTCACGTTCCAAAAAAAACAAAACTAAAAAAAATATATATAAAAAAAAATATATAAAAACAAATAGTTTTTTGTTGTTTTAGCTCAGTGATAAAAATCCATTTCACACAGCAGTGTAAAACCATTCTGTGTGTCACAGTTCAGTACACTCACTACAATCCGTATTTTCTGTCCAGGTGACACTTTCTGTACGTCACTTAATCCAACCGGGTCTTTCGATCTCACGTATATAGCTTGATCACAAAAATCTTTGTGCGACATTTGTCTTGGTCGCAGTCAAAATAGCCACCGTCAGCAAGGTGTGAGTTAGGTCTAGGATAGTTTCTGCATGTCACGTTCCAAAAAAACAAAACAAAAAAAAAAAATATATATATATATATATATATATATATATATATATAGTTTTTTGTTGTTTTAGCTCAGTGATACAAATCCATTTCACACAGCAGTGTGGAACCATTCTGTGTGTCACAGTTCAGTACACTCACTACAATCCGTATTTTCGGTCCAGGTGACACTTTCTGTACGTCACTTAATCCAACCGGGTCTTTTGCTCTCACGTATATAGCTTGATCACAAAAATCTCTGTGCGACATTTGTCTTGGTCGCAGTCAAAATAGCCACCGTCAGCAAGGTGTGAGTTATGTCTACGATAGTTTCTGCACGTCACGTTCCAAAAAAACAAAACAAAACAAAAAAAAAAGCTGTCCACTCACTACAATCCGTATTTTCTGTCCAGGTGACACTTTCTGTACGTCACTTAATTAAACCAGACTGAACAAGTTTGTGGGTTTCAGTACACCAAGCCCATTTATTTTTTAATTTTTATATAATACACTTATATACAGAAAATGTTGAACCCCAGGGCTAAGGGTCGAGGGCGTGGGTGTGGGCATTCAATTACTGCAGGGGGCAGAGGCCGTGGTCCTGGGCAGGGTGAGACAGTACCTGCTGATGAGGGAGCAGGGGAATGCCGCAGAGCTACACTCCCTAGCTTCATGTCTCAACTTACAGGGACACGTGGTAGAGGACTGTTGAAACCACAACAGTGCGAACAGCTGATGTCGAGGATTGCGGACAATGCTTCAAGTAATTTGTCCACCAGTCAGTCTTCCACGCAGTCCACCCACGTTACCCAAGGGAGCACTCCTCTGGCTCCTCCACCTCAACCTCCTTCCCCCCAGTCTGCCCCCTCCCAGGAAAATTTGGAATGCGATCCGGCATACTCTCAGGAACTGTTTTCTGGACCCTTCCCAGAGTCACAAACCACTTCTCAGGTTGCTGCTGACCTCGTTCCCGATGCCCAAGTTTTCCAACTGTCGCAGTCTGTGGGTGATGATGATGATGATGATGACAATGTTGAGTTAGTGGAAGAAGTTTGTAAAGAGGTGTCGGACGATGAGGAGACAAGGTTGTCAGACAGTGGTGAAGTTGTTGTCAGGGCAGGAAGTCTGAGGGGGGAGCAGACTGAAGAATCGGAGGATGACGAGGTAACTGACCCAAGCTGGGTTTATATGCCGAGTGAAGACAGTAATTCTGAGGCGGAGGCGAGTGCTGCATCAGAACAGGTTGTAAGAGGCAGTGGTGTGGCCAGAGGGAGAAGCAGGGCCAGAGCTGGTGCATCAGCAGCAACTGTTTCACGTAGTGAAGCTCCCGTGGCGAGGCCTAGATGTTCGCAAGTCTGGAGGTTCTTTAAAGAAAGTGAGGATGACCGACGGACTGTGGTGTGCAACCTGTGCCACACCAGGATCAGCAGGGGTGCCACCACTACTAGCCTAACCACCACCAGCATGCGCAGGCATATGAGTGCTAAACACCCCACTCAATGGAACCAAGGCCGTTCACCACCTTCTGCGGGTCACACCACTGCTCCTTCCCCTGTGTCACTCGCTGCCTCTGCTAGTCAACCCCCTGCCCAGGACTCCGGAACGAGCGCCTCCCGCCGGAAAACCACACCTTCGCCTCCACGATCCTCTACAGTGTCCACCAATGTGTCCCAGCGCAGCGTTCAGCTGTCTTTACAGCAGACGCTGGAGCGCAAGAGGAAATACAGTTCCACCCACCCACATGCCCAAGCCCTCAACGTCCACATCTCCAAATTGCTGAGCCTGGAGATGCTGCCCTATAGGCTGGTAGAGACCGAGGCCTTTCGCAATCTCATGGCGGTGGCTGCCCCTCGGTATTCGGTCCCCAGCCGCCTCTATTTTTCCCGATGTGCCGTCCAAGCCCTACACCAGCACGTGTCAGAGAACATCATCCTTGCCCTGACCAACGCTGTTTCTGAGAAGGTCCACCTAACCACGGACATGTGGACAAGTGCTGCCGGGCAGGGACACTATATCTCACCGACGGCACATTGGGTGAACTTGGTGGAGGATGGGACCGAGACTGACCCTGGGGCCGCTCATGTACTGCCCACACAGAGGATTGCGGGGCCTACCTCAGTCATGGTCTCTCAGACGTACTATGCCTCCTCCTCCGACCCCTCCTCCTCCTCCACCTCCTCCTCCAAATTACCATCCGTGGGCACAGCGCCTTCAGTCGGAGGCTCTAGGCACAGCAGCAGTGCCGTGGGTAAGTTCCAGCAGGCGGTGCTCAAACTGCTGAGGTTAGGTGACAAAAGCACACCGCCCAAGAGCTGTTACAGGGCATCACAGGGCATTACAGGGCCTTTTGTGGCTGGCACCGCTGAACCTCAAGCCAGGCATGGTTGTGTATGAAAGCGGGCGTAACCTGGTGGCGGCTCTGCAACTCGGCAGACTGACACATGTGCCATGCCTGGCCCACGTGTTCAATCTAATAGTTCAGCGGTTCCTCAAGACATACCCCAATCTGTCTGATTTGCTCACCAAGGTGCGCCGCATCTGTGCGCATTTCCGCAAGTCGAACACAGATGCTGCCACTCTCAGGGCAGCGCAGCGCCGCCTAAAACTGCCCGCTCACCGACTGTTGTGCGATGTGCCCACGAGATGGAATTCGACATTAAACATGTTATCCAGAGTTTACCAGCAGCGCAGAGCGATTGTAGACTGCCAGATGTCAACTTCCACCAGAACTGGTAGTTAGGTCACTCAGATTCCTCAAGTCTACAATGAGGAGTGGACGTGGATGTCTGATATCTGCCAGGTGTTGAGCAACTTTGAGGAGTCAACACAGATGGTCAGCGGCGATGCCGCCATTATCAGCCTCACCATTCCGTTGCTTTGCCTGCTGAAAAACTCACTGCTCAGCATCAAGTCGGATGCTTTGCACTTGTCACAAGAGATGGTGGAGGAAGATACGTCGCTTGATAGCCAGAGCACCCTCCGGTCTGTTTCTCAGCGCGTATCGGAGGAGGGGGATGAGGATGAGGAAGAAGAGGAGGAGAACGTCGGCGAGACAGAAGAGGGTACCAGTGCTCAGTCCTTAACTCTTGAGCATGTATGGGCTGAAGAGGAGGACTTGGAGGAGGAGGAGGAAGAGGAGGAAATGGAGAGTCATGCCAGTGAGGAGAGGGAATTCTTACGTATTGGGACTCTGGCGCACATGGCAGACTTCATGTTAGGCTGCCTATCCCGTGACCCTCGTGATAGAATAATTTTTTTCAAACACCGATTACTGGGTGTTCACTCTCCTGGACCCACGGTACAAACAGAACCTTTCCACTCTCTTCCCTGCAGAGGAAAGGAGTATGAGAGTGAATAGATATCAACAGGCCCTGGTGCACAAGCTGAAACAATCCTTCCCATCTGACGCCGCTAGCGGCAGAGGGCATGGTTCTGTGGGCCAAGTAGCGGGGGAGAGTAGGCGAGCAGGCAGCTTGTCCAGCACTGGCAGGGGAACGCTCTCCAAGGCCTTTGCCAGTTTTATGTCACCCCAGCAAGACACTGTCACCTGTCCCCAGTCTAGGCAGAGTAGGGGGGAGCTGTACAGAAAGATGGTGAGGGAGTACCTAGCTGACCATACCAATGTCCGTAGCGATCACTCTGCTCCATACAACTACTGGGTTTCAAAGCTGGACGCTGAACTGAACTGGCGCTGTACGCCTTGGAGGTGCTGGCTTGCCCTGCCGCTAGCATGCTGTCAGAGTGGGTATTCAGTGCAGCTGGTGGCGTCATCACCGCTAAGCGTACACGCCTGTCAACTGACAGCGCTGACAGGCTGACGCTTATTAAAATGAACAAAGCCTTGATTTCACCGGAATTCAAATCTCCTCCGGGGGAAAGCAGCTAAAGAGTAACATTACTTAAGTATCCGATTCCTCTTCTCTACTCCTCCTACTCCTCCTCCTCCTCCTCCTTGTCGTCTTTGCCTAACGCTGACCCAAAAAACGCCATTTTTTAGAGGTCCAACTGGCACTCTTTTACCACAATTTTTCAGGAGGGCCCCCTACAGGCCCTCTCTTCAAACAATTTTTCCGGAGGTCCACCTACAGGCCCTCTCTCCAAAAATTTTCCGGAGGTCCACCTACAGGCCCTCTCTCCAAACAATTTTTCCAGCGGTCCACCTACAGGCCCTCTCTCCAAACAATTTACGTCTTTTTCCTATTTTTCTCTCTCTCCAAACTATTTTTCCGGATAGCTGCCATATACGGTATTAAACTGAGAAGAATACATAGAACACATGCCACACTTGATCGAGCTCATAATTGACAATTGTACCGGTTGATGCTAAATTTTTAAGTTGGGGTCCTGTGTCGTCATTCGAACTCCATTCGGCTGTTGTCACCACCACACATGGTAGCCCAGGGGGCACTCCTCTGGCTCTTCCAGGTCAACCTCCTTCCCCCCAGCATGCCCCCCACCTACAGGCCCTCTCTCCAAACAATTTACCCGGATAGGGGACGTATTAGATATTATACTGATTTTTGTTGGTTCCTCTTTTAATTGGCTCCTGACCTTTGATAGGCAGAGCATGGACACGTCCCCTTAGCTGCAGTAGAAAAGACACTCCCCTGGCCAGAGCAAGCTCTTTTTCCTTTTCCGTGTTCGAAAAATCCATGAAATATATGGTCCCAAGATAGCGGACATATACGATTTTAAACTGAGAAGAATTGATACCACACATGCCCCACTAGGAGAATTTGGGGTAATGGTGGGATTAGGCAGCCTCAGAGGCATCCATACATGCTGCCCCTGCTGTTTCCTGTCCATTTCCGTGGTGTTTCCATCATTTTCTAAGGTTTCCGGGTTTTCACCCAGCCTTCCCTAGGCAGAGCCTTGGTCCCCTGCAAAAAATGCTCGAGTCTCCCATTGACTTCAATGGGGTTCGTTATTCGAAACGAGCACCCGAGCATCGGGAAAAGTTCGACTCGAATAACGAGCACCCGAGCATTTTAGTGCTCGCTCATCTCTAGTGGTGCCATATTTGGATTTTTTGTCTCCTAGAGAGCTGAGATCTTTATGAAAACCTTCCTAGACACCTGATGTAGCTATGTTCTAAATTTGCTGAACAATGTTTCAGGCATTTGGATGCATGTAGAAGACAGACAGACAAAGGGACATTGACTTCTTCAATAAATAGTTTCTTCAACTTTGATTCCTTTTTTTGAAAGAAATAATACTACACGTTATGTGTAATAGATAGATGTCATAGACTCAGGAAGAAAGCCCTCCGTTCTTTGAAACAACTGATTACGGACTGTTAGAGGAAATATTGCTTTTCAGTGGATAAAGATTGTTGGAAAGCAAATTGTACTTAATGTGTTAGCATTTTTTTCAACTTTATCGGCAATTAATCTGACCTGCACCAGATTTGTTATTGGATGTACACATCTCAGGAGCCTGTAGGCACAGATGATCTGTTTTTTTTGGACCGGATGTATATAAGTATATTAGTGTTTAGCGAATGAAAGCATCTGAAGCAGATTTCAAAACAGAGTTAAAGGGGTTGTCCGAGTTATTTTTTTGTTCTTTATATGTTTCTAACTTGTCAGGTATAACAACTTTCCCATATACTTTGTGTTTCCAAAGCTGCTGGTTTCTCAGAGTTGACTGAGGGTCACATGACCTGTGATGTCACCTTATCTCTCTGCTCTGTGATGTTTCGTGTACAAGCCTCAGTTCAGATAAGAGTCTGTACACGAGACGTCACTGGCCACGCCCCCTTTCTTTGCCGGGCTCCTGCTATCTGCTTTCTTCCTGGTTTCCTTCAGATAAAACATTAACCCCTTCAGCCAGAACACACTGAGGGCTCAAGGCTTTAGAACAAACAGTAGCTGCAGCAGTGAGAGGAGACAAATGCTGGGCAAGGAGCTATAGAGGAATTGTATTGTACAAGAACAGGTAGGGAGAATTTCCTGTGTGTATCAGCAGTGTCATTGTACAGCTGGGACTTGTAGTCCTACACATACAACATGCTGCTGAGTATTCCAGCAGGCAGACATGTCACTCAGCACTTGTATTCATTCCCTTTGCAGAGAGGGGGGGAGAAGTGGGAGGGGCTGAGATTGTTGTTATTGCATGTAAACAAAGACCAGAAGAGAACCAGGGAAATTAGGAAATATGGATTTTTTTTGCCTAAAACTTGCTTAACTTGGTTATATATTGCTGCCCATCAGATTTACAGTGCTATATATTTTTTTTTCATAACTCGGACAACCCCTTTAAGGAAAAATTTGATTTGCCACAAAGCCAAATTTCCTTGCGCTTCGTGGTAACAAATTAGATTTTTTCTAAAATGGCTTAGACATTTTACAAAGTAAAAGTAAGAAGCCTAGGAACGCAATATGACCCATAATGCTATGCAGCCAACTAATCAGCAGATACCCATCCCCTGTGATGTTGCAACCCTCAAAAAAGCCTCAACCAGTGCGGTCTCTGCCATTTCACTGTGAGTTGAGCTTAGGAAAAAATGTGACAAGCACGTATATACTAGGGACAGTGTTTCAGATAGCTTTTAATTGTAGAATGTTGGATAGGGAGATTTCAGAGACAGTGCAAAGACAGTGTAGGGAGATCATAGGGAGAGCTTTTAGACACTGTAGGGAGAGCATAGGGAGACTGCAGAGACAATGCAGGTTGAATGAATCCCAGTTCACCTGTTAGTTTATATATGGAATTACTGTGCTTCAGTATTAAAGGTGCGGTCTAATATATCGCCATGTGAATCTTATCAACTGCCAAAGCCCAATTACACAATCAAGGATTTACAGATTAAATTATATATAAAAGAACGTGAACATCCCAAAATCTGTAGTGTCATGCTGCAGTTTCACCCCATAAACAGAATCAAGGATTACTGGTAGGGTATGAGCGAACTTTTGAAAAGTTCGGTTCGCTTCGCTTCAGCGAACTTTCGTGAAGTTCGGATTCGTGCAAACCGAACCTAAAACGAACCTTGCTATAACGGCTGAATAATTGCTGCTACAATAATGGGAGTCTGATAGGGTATAGTTTTGTTTACTTGCAGTTGCTATTACAATGAAAAAAGTGGAAAAGTGACTTCAACAACGGCGACGCAAAATATACGCATATTTGAGAATTTACACTAATGCGTACGCTAATGCGAACATTCCCACACAAATAACGAACATACAGTCTAGCGTTGTCAAAGGTACGCTACTTAACTGAATATGTACGCATTAGCGTACTCATACACTGCGTCTGCGAACATTCCTACTCAAGTAACGAACATACAGTCTATCGTTGTCAAAGGTACGCTACTTAACTGAATATGTACGCATTAGCGTACTCATACACTTCGTCTTCGAACATTCCTACTCAAGTAACAAACATACAGTCTAGCGTTGTCAAAGGTACGCTACTTAATAATGTACAATAATGCGTACGCTAATGCGTATGAATTCATAAAATGCGTGTACACATTAGTGAACATTCTCAAATATGCGTATATTTAGGGTATGGAATATGGCATATTCCATACCCTAAATATATGCATATTTGAGAATGTTTGCTAATGTGTACGCATTTTATGAATTCATACGCATTAGCGTGCATTCTCAAATATGCGTATATTTTGCGTCGCCGTTATTTTAACCAGATTCGTTATGAACTTTCTCAAAATTCGGTTCGGTGACGAACCGAACTTTTGGGAAAGTTAGTAACGAATCTGGTTCGTTACGGTTCGGTTCGCTCATCCCTAATTACTGGAATTACTTATGTATAAAATAATGCAAACAACTTAAAATCTGTAGTATTAGAGCACTTTTTAACCACCATTAGTGCAGCAAGCTGTAATAGAATAGCTCCTATTAGCCAGGCTTCACACCATTCAATCGGTCCTCGGTCTCTTCCCTATAGTGTGGATAATGGCTCCCAATTATATCTCTACACTATTACTCAGCTGTCTCTGAACTGTTCAATAGTAATATATTGTGAATACATTGTTTCCTAATCACTGTCCTTAGTGCCTGTAACATCTCCCCTATAGTAAGTTCACTGGAAAATGGAGGAGAACAGGCAAGAAGAAGCTTTTTATAGGGATGTGACATCACAGCATGGCATTATGGGTGATCCTTAAAGGGGTTGTCCGAGTTATTTTTTTGTTCTTTATATGTTTCTAACTTGTCAGGTATAACAACTTTCCCATATACTTTATGTTTCTAAAGCTGCTGGTTTCTCAGAGTTGACTGAGGGTCACATGACCTGTGATGTCACCTTATCTCTCTGCTCTGTGATGTTTCGTTCACAAGCCTCAGAGTTCAGATAACAGTCTGTACACGAGACGTCACTGGCCACGCCCCCTTCCTTTTGCCGGTCTCCTGCTATCTGCTTTCTTCCTGGTTTCCTTCAGATAAAACATTAACCCCTTCAGCCAGAACACACTGAGGGCTCAAGGCTTTAGAACAAACAGTAGCTGCAGCAGTGAGAGGAGACAAATGCTGGGCAAGGAGCTATAGAGGAATTGTATTGTACAAGAACAGGTAGGGAGAATTTCCTGTGTGTATCAGCATTGTCATTGTACAGCTGGGACTTGTAGTCCTACACATGCAACATGCTGCTGAGTATTCCAGCAGGCAGACATGTCACTCAGCACTTGTATTCACTCCCTTTGCAGAGAGGGGGGGAGAAGGGGGAGGGGCTGAGATTTTGTTTACATGCAATAACAACAGACCAGAAGAGAACCAGGGAAATTAGGAAATATGGATTTTTTTGCCTAAAACTTGCTTAACTTAGTTATATATTGCTGCCCATCAGATTTACAGTGCTATATATTTTTTTTTCATAACTCGGACAACCCCTTTAATTCCTGGGAGTCTTATTTCCTCTTTCTAACATGTGCAGCAGCCATTTTAGAAAAAAATATGATTTGTTAAAATGAAGCACAAGGAAATTCGACTTCGGGACAAATTTAATTTTCCTGAAATTCAGATCAAATTCCACTTTGTCAACATTGATTCGCTCTAGTAATCACGTCATTGCAGCCGTGCAAGATTTCACGCTAGATCTTTAATCAAGATGGCAGGGTTAGCTCATCTTGATCAAATGGATGAGGTAAGTATGATTTAATTAATTTCTTTATTTTTATTTTACACTGTTATTACTGTCAGATGCCCCAATCAGCTATGAATGCATGCATATTAGGGGTATAATGACTGCAATTGTGCTGCTCCCCATCATTGTACTCACTACTTACAAAGAAATGTACTTCGTGATTAACTAATTTTTTTGAATACTTCGCTCATCCCTATTCACTACAGCACCAACATTAATTAAAGCCTCACTGTGCTGTACTATTTTTCCTCATGGAAGTGATGCTTGGCCATTAGAAACATCTTTGAGAGACAGCTTAATTCATAGCAGGGGTAGTTTATTGAACTTAGTGAATATTATTACAAACTCTACAATTTATGTAGCCCAAGTAGAACGTTTTTAGCCATTCTATCAAACTACTGTACCTTCTCTCTCCCAGACCAGCAAATGTATCTAAATAGCCCCTTTGAGATCACAGAAGTCTTACCAGCCATTCAAAGTCTTAAATTGGCAAAATCCCCTGGTCCCGAGGACTTCTCCAATGTGTACCTTATAAAGGATGTGTAACCTTGCCTGACATGTCTGCTTTCATAACTACTTGTATCCCCCTTGTAATAATAATTCTGGAACATGCATTCTTATCACTCTGTTGTACTATTCCTTTATAGGTATACATAAATAAATGGCACATCATAGAATCCTAATACAAGGAGAATGCAAGTAGTTTCTAAAAACGACATCAGGAGAGGTCTCTTTAAGACATTCAAATATCTCCTTGTGCCCCATCTATGTATTGTATTCTAAAGTATAAAGCTGGGTAGTCCTTGGGGAAAAATGTCATCCTTCTTTCACAGTTGGAACCCATGGATTCTCTAGCATTTGTTACAGTCCTAATCACTACCTATACTTAACTACTGAATGGCCTCAATGCTAAACTGGCTGACTTATTTGTCACTGATTGATTTTTCTTTAGAATCTCCCTTCCTACTTTTGTTCCTGTAACAACGTCCTATGAATTGCTTATTTTATGTATTATATGTTATCCTTTATCTTTGCAGGATCTACTGTAAGCTTTATATAACCATAGAAACCCAAATGTACTGTGTTGCTCCCTTGCGGACCTTTGAAATGTTGTATTTGTTAAGTAATGCTTGACTTGGTTGTCATACCAATGCCGTGCTTGTCATTTTTAAATGTACTGTTCTCATTGTTTGAAAATTCTTCAATAAAAATCAATTAAAACAAAGAAAAAACCTTTCCCATTTATTAGATAAAAAGATCAAATCAATAAACAATTAACATTATTTATGTTGCTGCACCTAGAAAAATCCAAATGATAAAAATACCATGTTATTGATCCCCTACAGTGAGCCATGTTTTTAAAAATTGCATTCAGACGATTTGCCAAAGTTTGCCAAGAAATTTGATTTGTCACGAATCGCTATAAATCAGGTACACCCGTATATCATGGTGGCTGAGAGAATGCATGAAGCAGTAATAGTGACAGTAGTGGCCCCAGGACAAAATAGGGAAGGTGTCAGCAGCAGCAGTGACACCAACCTTTAATACTAAGGCACATTAACAGTATCACTAAAATAACAGATCAATTCTGAATGTCGGTGCACTGGACAGTGATGTACACTGCGATATATTACACTTGCCTTTAATACTGAGGCACAGTAACTGTATCCCTATCAGAACGGATTAACTATGAATGTCGGCGCACTGCACAGTGATGCACACGGTGATACACTCTCCCTGCAGTCTCCCTGCAATCTCCCTACACTCTCCCTATAGTCTTTCTGCATTCTCCCTCTCCAATATTGTCATATTAACAGTGTGAAACAACACTGCATGAGCGCTTCTCACATCTCTCCTTATGCTCAGCTGACAGGACATTGGTGGAGAGAATGCATGGAGCAGTAACAGTGACAGTAGTGGCCCCAGGACACAGTAGGGAAGGTGTCAGCAGCAGCAGTGACATGCTGGAAGAGGCTTTTATAGGGCTGTAACATCACAGGGGATGACTACCTGCGGAATTGCTGGCTGTACGGCATTATGGGTGATCTCGCATTCCCTGGCTTCTTAATTTCACTTTGTATCACAAGCAGCTACCGTTTTACAAAAAACTGACGGATTTGGTTTTGTTGCGAATATAAGTTTTCCTAAACTTCAGACCGAATTCCACTTCAGGTGCTTCGATTTGCTCAACAAGCACATCAAATAAAATTCAGAATTGCTGTTTTTTGGGCTCACAAAAAATTGGATAAAAAGTTATCAAAAAGTCATATGTATGTTTTATTGCTACCAATGAAAACAACAGCTCAACTAGCATAAAACCAAGCTGACAAACAGCTCTAATAATACAGAACAAAAAGTTTTGGACTTCAGAATATAACACAAAGAAAATGTTTTTAAAGGTAGTAAATAGAGATGAGCGAGCAGTGCTCGTTACGAGCACTGTAGCGCTCGTCTCCTCTGCGCAATGCCCACAGGCATTGCGGATCCGTCCTCAGCTGCATGTAAGTGAATGGGGACGGATCGGTTTGGTATGAGTGTCATACCAAACCGATCCGTCCCCATTGACTTTCAGTCGGGTGAGTGGTAAATTTGAGCTAATATGTTTTACCTTTATTTATTAAAAAAATCCAAAATTAAAGAACATTTTTGACATTTTAATTTCTCTGCTTTCAAGACGGAGTGACACCTCATAAAAAAGATTTTACCTTACATTCACCATATGTCTACTTTATGTTGACATCACTTTGTGCATTTCATTTACATTTTTTAGGACATTAGAAAGCTTAGCATTTTCGAATACATTTTTTTTTATTTTGAAGAAAATTTGGAAAAGCAACTTTTTTAAGGACCAATTAAGTTATGATGTCACTTTAAAGGGCTGACATAATAGAAACCACCCTAATGACTCTAGCTACACCTCTCAAATTATTCAAAACTGATATTTTTAAACGTTGTTAACCCTTTAGGTATCCCATAGGAATTAAAGGAAAATGAAGGGGAAATTTAAAATTGTCTTTTTCTGTGCAGATTTTCAATTTTAATCCATTTTTTCCTGTGGCAGAACAAGGGTAAACAGCAAAATAAACTTCAATATTAATTATCCTGATTCTGCAGTTTACACAATGTGGTCGTAAGCTGCTGTATGGGCACATGACAAGGTGCAGAAGGGAAGGCACACAATGTTAATTTTGGAGGTCAGGTTTTACTGGAATAGTTTTCAGGCACCATGTTGCATTTAAAGAGACCCTGAGATACCTCCCAAAAAGTGACCCCATTTTGGAAACTACACTCCTCAAGGATTTTATTGAGGGGTGCATTGAGCAATATGACTCAGCAAGTGTTTCAAAGAATTTACAAACACTTGGCTGTGAAAATGAAAAATTACATTTTTTTACAATAAAATATTGGTTTAGCACCAAATATTTCAGTTTCTCAACAGGAGAAAATGCACCCCACAATTTGTTATGCATTTTTTCTTGAATATGGCAACACCCTATATGTGGTCATAAACTGCTGTTTGGGGACATGGCAGCATTCAGCAGGGAAGGAAGGACATGGAACTTGCTGCAATCGTTTTAAGGGTCATAAAAATTTTTTTGAGTTATGTGAGGGCTTGTTTTTTGTGGGATCAGTTTTTATACAATTTTTGCTTACATATGGCTGTTTGATCACTTTTTATGCCATTTTTGGGAGGTGAGGTATGCAAAAATTGCAATTATGAGATGAGCACTCTCAACAGATGGTATTGTTAAAAGTATTATTATTGTACTTTGTACCTTGTTAAGTAATAAAGTCAACTGTTATGATATAATAATATTAATCAATAACAACATTTATTCAAAATTAATATAAAATTAAATACTCAATATGGGATAAATATTGAATATACTACCAGCGCTGGTTATATAAAAAAATGCATATAAACACAATGTAAAAGAATGAATGCAGGATATAATAAATGTGCAATTATGCAAGTATAGGCAAGGTAATGTGCAAAAGTGCCAAATGGTCTTATATATATATATATATATATATATATATATATATATATCCTCCAAAGGTATATTCTGTATGGTTTCCAATAAAAGTCTATTGTACGTCTTTTTGGAGCAGTGTGTATTACCACACTGTGTGTGTATTCCTTCTTGTTTCACCTTGAATGATAATGCTTGTTTAACAGTCCAGTATGTATCTCATTTGTGCCATAGGTAAGGACCAGATAATGTATACCATATAGTCTATATATGGTATTTTAATATAGTGTGTACTTTACCACTCCTTAGACGATGGATCTCAACGTCCTGATGATCACTGTCAGGCGGACACTGATGTGCGCTGTTCACTCACGTGGCTTGAAATCAAGTCTGTTTCAGACATGCGGCATCCCACGTGGCTTCCCACGTGGGTTCCCGCTTTTTCTAGGCGCCAAATTCAAGAGAGCGCTTAATACGAGTCCCTGTGTCGGAGAGGTGTCTCCCAGGAGATGATCGGTGTCTCACAGGGAAAGATCATTTTAGATTTCTTCACTTTGGTGAAAGTTTTTATGCATACAATATCCAGAGTAGATGATAATATCCCATATAATGTGCCATAATAGTCCACAAAATAAACACCAAACGCGTTTCGAGGCTTAGCAACTGCCCCTTCCTCAGTGGTCTGCGGACCTGTGTGTGTGTTCAGGCACATATATGTTTTGTTTTATTCCCACCCCCTAATTTTGGGGGGTTCAATCTTAAACCTAGACTGGTTTGGTTATATCCAGTGGATTGGACTTCAGGCACTTTGGGTCTATGGTAAATGACCCCCATATGGAATATAGATGATAAATGAAGGTTAGTTTTGTTCCAAAAATGAGAATATAGAACATAAAATATAATAGAGTAATAAATAAATAAAATTGAATGTTAAAACCAAAATTATATAGAATCAATTGTAGATAGGAGTAAAAATATTAAATACTAGAAACGTAAAAATGTAATGGGATACCCTATGTGTATAATCACGCTGGAGATTGTATTTATCTATTTTCTTATATACACTCACCGGCCACTTTATTAGGTACACCTGTCCAACTGCTCGTTAACACTTAATTTCTAATCAGCCAATCACATGGCGGCAACTCAGTGCATTTAGGCATGTAGACATGGTCAAAACAATCTCCTGCAGTTCAAACCGAGCATCAGTATGGGGAAGAAAGGTGATTTGAGTGCCTTTGAACGTGGCATGGTTGTTGGTGCCAGAAGGGCTGGTCTGAGTATTTCAGAAACTGCTGATCTACTGGGATTTTCACGCACAACCATCTCTAGGGTTTACAGAGAATGGTCCGAAAAAGAAAAAATATCCAGTGAGCGGCAGTTCTGTGGGCGGAAATGCCTTGTTGATGCCAGAGGTCAGAGGAGAATGGGCAGACGAGTTGGTTCGAGCTGATAGAAAGGCAACAGTGACTCAAATTGCCACCCGTTACAACCAAGGTAGGCAGAAGAGCATCTCTGAACGCACAGTACGTCGAACTTTGAGGCAGATGGGCTACAGCAGCAGAAGACCACACCGGGTGCCACTCCTTTCAGCTAAGAACAGGAAACTGAGGCTACAATTTGCACAAGCTCATCGAAATTGGACAGTAGAAGATTGGAAAAACGTTGCCTGGTCTGATGAGTCTCGATTTCTGCTGCGACATTCGGATGGTAGGGTCAGAATTTGGCGTCAACAACATGAAAGCATGGATCCATCCTGCCTTGTATCAACGGTTCAAGCTGGTGGTGGTGGTGTCATGGTGTGGGGAATATTTTCTTGGCACTCTTTGGGCCCCTTGGTACCAATTGAGCATCGTTGCAACGCCACAGCCTACCTGAGTATTGTTGCTGACCATGTCCATCCCTTTATGACCACAATGTACCCAACATCTGATGGCTACTTTCAGCAGGATAATGCGCCATGTCATAAAGCTGGAATCATCTCAGACTGGTTTCTTGAACATGACAATGAGTTCACTGTACTCAAATGGCCTCCACAGTCACCAGATCTCAATCCAATAGAGCATCTTTGGGATGTGGTGGAACGGGAGATTCGCTTCATGGATGTGCAGCCGACAAATCTGCGGCAACTGTGTGATTCCATCATGTCAATATGGACCAAAATCTCTGAGGAATGCTTCCAGCACCTTGTTGAATCTATGCCACGAAGAATTGAGGCAGTTCTGAAGGCAAAAGGGGGTCCAACCCGTTACTAGCATGGTGTACCTAATAAAGTGGCCGGTGAGTGTATTTTCTTATATATCTTATTGGCTCTTTCTGCTGTTTCCTGTACTTTCTCTATTTTTCTATTCTTTATTTTTTTATTATTTTGTATTATTTTCTCTTATTTCTGTTCTAGGTGAGAGTCCACAAGTCTCTTTCTAGTGGCAGGTAAGTAGTAGCTATTGTCTTCATCTTTATTTCTATTTTGTTTTCATTAGGGCTGCTGCGTCGATTAATGGGGATGGGGACCTCCCGCGGAGAGGAGATCGAGGTGCTGAAAGGTGCTGGAGGTGCTGGAAATTGTAACAAAGATTGATGATCTAAAAGTAATTATAGACACACTAGTACATGACGATTCTGTCAAAAAATGGGAAGAAAGAATATGTAGGAGTTTAGATATATTGGAGAAAGAAATAATAAATAAAAAAAATGAAAAAACTCAATTGGAGAAAACAAACTATAAAAAACAGTAATTTAGAACCATCAAATATGAACACAAATATGGATAATTCTCAAAATACAGACAGTAACAATCAAAGATACACTAATTCATCATCCCACACAATACCAATATGAAATAGATATGAGCCATTATCCGAACCTCTTTTTTTTAGATCAAACACCCCCACACCACAGAATCAGATCACAACGGAAATCACCACAACTTCTGGAACAAAGATACAGGAGATAACCATCACCCCACCACAACTACAATCTAAGGTACCGTCACGAACACAGCAACATGAATACAGAAACACCAAAGAGACACAGAAACCACCACAACCAAACACAACACTTAACCTACCAACACCAATATCAAGGACAAAAAAGGAACTATCACAGAATGAGGTCACAAACACAGTCATATCAACATGAAAAAAGACACGCAGAGGACAAAGAAAGACTAATCAGAACAGATCATCACAGGTTTCACCAACAAAGGACACAATCATAAATTTAAGTAACACGACCCTCACGGAACCCCAGAAAAGTCTATTGAATACAGGACTGAAAAATGCCCCTACAACAAAACTGGACAAATTCAATAAATTCATAGGCGTAGAAACATGTATAAGAAAAATTTGCCTAAAAGAATACTACATCAAAAATCCAATAGAATGTGAAATAAACAACACATCTGAATATATCCACACAAATAAAAATAAGTGATGAAATTGCAACATTCAGGAAAAATATAGAAACATACATTAGGAGAATTAAACCAGGATCAATGAAAAATAATTTAAATAGAAAATAGATCAATGCAATTAAGGAATTACAGGACAATTCCAATATAACAATACGCCCCGCAGACAAAGGAGGGGCAATTGTTATTCAAAACAACGAAGACTACAATAAGGAATGTTTTAGACAGCTAACAGATACACAGACCTATAAGAAATTGAGTACAGACCCCACAGAGACATTCCAAAAACAACTAATCAACCTCTGCAATAAAGGCCTCAGTGAAAACATATTACTTGTAGAGATGAGCGAGTACTAAAATGCTCGGGTGCTCGTTATTCGAGTCGAACTTTTCCCGATGCTCGGGTGCTCATTTCGAATAACGAACCCCATTGAAGTCAATGGGAGACTCGATCATTTTTGCCGGGGACCAAAGCTCTGCACAGGGAAGTTTGCATGAAAACCTGGAAACCTCAGAAAATGATGGAAACACCACGGAAATGGACAGGAAACAGCAGGGGGCAGCATGCATGGATGCCTCTGAGGCTGCTTAATCCCACCATTACCCCAAATCCTCAGACAACAGCCTGGTGGTTACCCTCATGGCAATTGTGCTCACCCAGACCAAGAAAGGCGAGGCAAATACCCATCACATGTTAGGGAAGCACCCAGCTAGGTGCAACGAAGGTCCATCACCGCCTGCAGGTGACAACACTGCTCATGCTGGCACTGCAGCTGAAATCAAGTTTAGTATCTGTTCTTATCAGTTGCTGTGCCTGCTGGTGGTATAGTGGTGAGCATAGCTACTTCCCAAGCAGTTGATCTGGGTTCGATTCCCATCTATCGCAGGAGGCAATTCAGAATCAGTACAATATCTAATACGTCCCCCTACCCGGGTAAATTGTTTGGAGAGAGGGCCTGTAGGTGGGGGAAAGGAGGTTTCGCTGGAAGAGCCAGAGGAGTGCCCCCTGGGCTAGTGTGTGTGGTGGTGACAACAGCCAGAATGGATTTTGGAAAACTGTTGCATCAACCGGTATGGTATCGATTCTTCTCAGTTTAATACCGTATACGTCCCCTATCTTGGGACCTTATATTTAATGGATTTTTCGACCACGGAAAACGGAAAAAGAGCTTGCTCTGGCCAGGGGAGTGTCTTTCCCACTGCAGCTAAGGGGACGTGTCCATGCTCTGCCTATCACAGGTCAGGAGGCAATTAAAGAAGAACAAAAAAAAACATCAGTACAACATCTAATACGTCCCTATCCGGTGTAAATTGTTTGTAGAGAGGGCCTGTAGGTGGGGGGCAGGCTGGGGGGAAGGAGGTTTCGCTGGAAGAGCCAGAGGAGTGCCCCTGGGCTAGCGTGTGTGGTGGTGACAACAGCCGGATGTATTTAGAATGACGACGCAGGACCCTAACTTAAAAATTTAGCATCAACCGGTACAGTCGTAAATTATGAGATTGATCAACTGTGGTATGTATACTACTCAGTTTAAAACCGTATATGGCAGCTATCCGTAAAAATTTTGGAGAGAGAGAAAGATAGGACAAAGACGTAAATTGTTTGGAGAGAGGGCCTGTAGGTGGGGGGGGGGCAGGCTGGGGGGAAGGAGGTTTCGCTGGAAGAGCCAGAGGAGTGCCCCCTGGGCTAGCGTGT
>ONZH01008374.1:0-31157 GCA_900303285.1 Rhinella marina
CGGTCAGCTTCTGCACTGTAGGATAGCTGGACGCGTACTGCTGTCTCTTTGCAATCGCCTCGGTGAACGACTGCTGTTATAATGAGTGGCGAGGAATAAGAGGAGGAGGAGCATCTGGAGCGGTAGATAATGACAGATGGCTCCCTTCGGCAGAGGTGCTGGAGCCTTCACTGCCTGAAATGGGCTGCGTGCCACTGGGTGATGCTGCTGTTGCTGTTGCCGACTGAACCGCCACATCTGAGCCACGGTTCTCCCAGGCCACTCCCAGGTGACGCTGCATATGTTGGCGCAGGGCCATGGTGCCAACATTAGCACCCTGGCCAAGCTTCACTTTCTGACCACAGATTCTACATATAGCCATGTTCACCTCCTCAAGCGTCTTAACAAAAAACTTCCACACCGCCGAGTAAGCAATTTTACCACCAACACTACGCACTGACTGAGTGGTACCTCTGCTTCCTGGCTGAGCCCCTGCGCTGCTCTTTTCAAGGCCGGAAAGCACCTGCGAAGAGTGCGGTCTACCCCGTGCCCATTTGGCTCCCGACCTCGCACTGCTGCCACTCCGCTGACTAACGGCCACACTACCGACTTTTTGACTGCACCGCTGCCTGACGCGCAAGCTGTCAGTCTCGTCTGCAGATGATGATAATGATGATGATAAAGCCCTTGCTTCACCAGGCTCCCAAGTGCGATCGGCTACATCGTCATCAACTACAGTTTGCACGTCGCTAATGTCCTCCTCAACTGTCTCGGTGTACAAAGCCTGACCGCGCTATACATCACCTCCCACTACACTCTCCTCATCAGTATTTGACCGCCTACTGGAAGGAGCGAATTTCTGCCCCACCTCTTGGCTTCCCAGTAGCTGCTGACTGTCCTCAAGTAGAGCCCATAGCATATAGTACTTCTCTGGCTGAGGGGACCGAAAAGGACAGAGGCAGGTTGAGGACAGGTGAGGGCACTGGAGCTGCTCCTGGCCCATGCCAACTAAGGGTTGTGTCTGACGAACCCACCGACTCTTGGCTGGGGGTTTCAGATGTCATCTAGGTGGAAGTGGATGACTGAGTCAACCATTCAAGAACATCTGGGTTGGTGGTCAACACACGACCACTAGATAACACCTGTAGCTGCGGCCTCGCCAAATGACCCATAATGCCACGTCCCCTTTCTCTGCTGAGACCTGTGCCCTGTTCCCAAAAAATTTGTGCCACTGCCCCCTCCCCTGTGAAGGGCCTGTCACCCCTCTGTCTGACATCCTGTTTAATAAAAAAATTTAAAATAAAATAAAATGAACAATCCCCCAAAAATTATACTTTGTTCACTGCCTTGCACAATGGCTTAACTATTTCTTTCAGAAATATCGTCACCTACAGTGTGTTAACAATGGGTTACAGAACTGCAGTACAATGGGTTACTGCACAGCGCTATACACTTTGTTTATATAGAGACTGACGCTGCAACTATCGATGTAAAAGGAACGAGCCCAGAACCACGTCTATACTCTTTTTTGGGCAAGTCAGCTTCACTGACCACGTTAGCACAATACCACACTTTTCTCTTTGGATGGCAAATAACGCCGCAAATAGTTATTTAAAAAAAACAACCCCACAAACACGGATTCACTGTTTTTTTGGCAAGTCAGCTTCACTGACTACATTAGCACAATATCACGCTTTTCTGTTTGGATGGCAAATAACGCCGCAAATAGTTATTTTAAATGAACAAATCCACAAACTAGGATTCACTGTTTTTTTGGCAAGTCAACTACACTGACTACGTTAGCACAATATCACGCTTTTCTGTTTGGATGGCGAATAATGCCGCAAATAGTTATTTAAAATTAACAACTCTACAAACACAGATTCACTGTATTTTTGGCAAGTCAGCTTCACTGACTACGTTAGCACAATATCACGCTTTTCTGTTTGGATGGCGAATAACGCCGCAAATAGTTATTTAAAACTAACAACCCCACAAACACGGATTCACAGTTTTTTTGGCAAGTCGACTTCACTGACTACGTTAGCACAATATCACGCTTTTCTGTTTGGATGGCGAATAATGCCGCAAATAGTTATTTAAAATTAACAACTCTACAAACACAGATTCACTGTATTTTTGGCAATTCAACTTCAATGACTACGTTAGCACAATATCACGCTTTTCTTTTTGGATGGCAAATAGCGCCGCAAATAGTTATTTTAAATGAACAAATCCACAAACACGGATTCACTGTTTTTTGGCAAGTCGACTCCACTGACTACGTTAGCACAATATCAAATTTTTCTGTTCGGATGGCGAATAATGCCACAAATAGTTATTTAAAAGAACAACCCCACAAACATGGATTCACAGTTTTTTTGCCAAGTCCACTTCACTGACTACGTTAGCACAATATCTCGCTTTTCTGTTCGGATGGCAAATAACGCCGCAAATAGTTATTTTAAATGAACAAATCCACAAACACGGATTCACTGGTTTTTGGCAAGTCAACTTCACTGACTACGTTAGCATAATGTCACGTTTTTTCTGTTCGGATGGCGAATAATCCGCAAATAGTTATTTTAAATGAACGAATCCACAAACACGGATTCACTGGATTTTTGGCAAGTCAACTTCACTGACTACGTTAGCACAATATCACGCTTTTCTGTTTGGATGGCAAATAACGCCGCAAATAGTTATTTAAAAAAACAACCCCACAAACACGGATTCACTGTTTTTTTGGCACGTCAACTACACTGAAGAATTTAGCACTATAAAAACACTATAACAAATAACGCCACAACTATTTCTTTCACATTTACAAGCTGCCTATCATGGATTATATAAGTTTTCCCCAAACACAACCCAAAAGATTTTATTTTTTTTTTTTTTTATTATTATTTTTTCTTTCTAATGTACCCCAAACAAGGCTCTGACCCTCTTACAGCACTGTAAAAAGTGAGAGTAGTGGTGCTTCTTTGAATCCAGCACCCCTAAACAGCCACAGTGTAACAGAATAGCAATTTCACTGCCAGATTTTCTGTCTAGAAATCGTCCCTCTCCTATCCCTGCAATTTAGATTATCTATCTCTGATCTCCTCATTTCTTTTCTTTAGTTTTTCTTTAACTTGCCCTATCTCTCCTGACGTCTGTCTCTGGTCTAACATCAATAGCAAATGGCGCTTTCCAGCGCTACAGAGCTATTTACAGGGCTGGGACATCTGAGCACCTAGCTGGCTGCTAATTTGCTACATGTCTGCATGTGATCGCATTGTGGGCGTATACTTCTTTGTCCCAGAAATCCTTCCCCCATGTCATGCCATGTGCTTGCTGCCATTTTACGAGAAAAAAAAGATTTGTTACTACGAATCGCCGGGAAATTCGCATTCGTTGTGAATCGAATTATCCATGAAATTCGTAACGAATTCCACTTCGTCAGCTTCGATTCGCTCATCTCTAATGTGTGTGTGTGTGTATATATATATATATATATATATATATACAGTACAGACCAAAAGTTTGGACACACCTTCTCATTCAAAGAGTTTTCTGTATTTTCATGACTATGAAAATTGTAGATTCACACTGAAGGCATCAAAACTATGAATTAACACATGTGGAATTATATGCTTAACAAAAAAGTGTGAAACAACTGAAAATATGTCTTATATTCTAGGTTCTTCAAAGTAGCCACCTTTTGCTTTGATTACTGCTTTGCACACTTTTGGCATTCTCTTGATGAGCTTCAAGAGGTAGTCACCTGAAATGATATTCCAACAGTCTTGAAGGAGTTTCCAGAGATGCTTAGCACTTGTTGGCCCTTTTGCCTTCACTCTGCAGTCCAGCTCACCCCAAACCATCTCGATTGGGTTCAGGTCTGGTGACTGTGGAGGCCAGGTCATCTGGCGTAGCACCCCATCACTCTCCTTCTTGGTCAAATAGCCCTTACACAGCCTGGAGGTGTGTTTGGGCTCATTGTCCTGTTGATAAATAAATAATGGTCCAACTAAATGCAAACCGGATGGAATAGCATGCTACTGCAAGATGCTGTGGTATCCATGCTGGTTCAGTATGCCTTCAATTTTGAATAAATCCCCAACAGTGTCACCAGCAAAGCACCATCACACCCTCACACCTCCTCCTCCATGCTTCACGGTGGGAACCAGGCATGTAGAGTCCATCCCTTCACCTTTTCTGCGTCGCACAAAGACACGGTGGTTGGAACCAAAGATCTCAAATTTGGACTCATCAGACCAAAGCACAGATTTCCACTGGTCTAATGTCCATTCCTTGTGTTCTTTAGCCCAAACAAGTCTCTTCTGCTTGTTGCCTGTCCTTAGCAGTGGTTTCCTAGCAGCTATTTTACCATGTAGGCCTGCTGCACACAGTCTCCTCTTAACAATTGTTGTAGAGATGTGTCTGCTGCTAGAACTCTGTGTGGCATTGACCTGGTCTCTAATCTGAGCTGCTGTTAACCTGCGATTTCTGAGGCTGGTGACTCGGATGAACTTATCCTCCGCAGCAGAGGTGACTCTTGGTCTTTCTTTCCTGGGGCGGTCCTCATGTGAGCCAGTTTCTTTGTAGCGCTTGATGGTTTTTGCGACTGCACTTGGGGACACTTTCAAAGTTTTCCCAATTTTTCGGACTGACTGACTTTCATTTCTTAAAGTAATGATGGCCACTCATTTTTCTGTACTTAGCTGCTTTTTTCTTGCCATAATACAAATTCTAACAGTCTATTCAGTAGGACTATCAGCTGTGTATCCACCTCACTTCTGCCCAACAAAACTCATGGTCCCAATCCTTTTATAAGGCAAGAAATCCCACTTATTAAACCTGACAGGGCACACCTATGAAGTGAAAACCATTTCAGGTGACTACCTCTTGAAGCTCATCAAGAGAATGCCAAGAGTGTGCAAAGCAGTAATCAAAGCAAAAGGTGGCTACTTTGAAGAACCTAGAATATAAGACATATTTTCAGTTGTTTCACACTTTTTTGTTAAGTATATAATTCCACATGTGTTAATTCATAGTTTTGATGCCTTCAGTGTGAATCTACAATTTTCATAGTCATGAAAATACAGAAAACTCTTTGAATGAGAAGGTGTGTCCAAACTTTTGGTCGGTACTGTATATATATAATTACTGCAGCAATACCCACAGTGTGCCAGCAATCTAGAAGTGTTTATTAAGGTGAAATTTGAAATTTGTTGATTAAATTCAAACTAGCAGTATATGCACGCGATACAATGACATATATCATCTTCTAAAAAGATAACATAGGGTTCATCATTCACAATAGGTGATGGTAACATCTTAGGGCTTGTTCATATCACCGTTATGTATTCCTTTATGGCTTTCCGTTATAACATGGTTGTAACGGAAAATAACAGAATCCATAAGACGGAAATCAAAATGGAAACCTTTAGAGGCATTCCGTTTTGTTCAGTCATAATAGAAGTATATGGGCAAGCATAACGGATCCGTCTGGTTTCCATTATGCTGGAGGGAAAACAAAGTTCTGCCGAACGTTGCTGACCCCTGATCTAGTGCATGAATAGCGGCTCATTTGATTTGCTGCATGTAATACTATATATCCCATGTAGTGGTTGCTGTATGTGAAATGCTCTTGGGGGACAGACCCACAGCTTACATTTTAATTAAACAACTATTTAAAAATAAAGTAATAAAAATATGACACAAAAATCAGTTTCAGCCAAATGGTGCATTTTTGTGAAAAGTATAAAAAATTATTATGGTTTATTAGTCATTTTTATATCTGCCTCTTTGTGTTCATCTCCTTTGCACTAGTCCATCTAAATACAACACCAGGCTGCACTTCTTTTATATTCACCTACAGTTTTTTTTGTTGTTTTTTTTTGTAAAGGATGAAGTACTGTGAGATTGGAATAATAAAACAACTGTATCATTTCTGTCTCCTTTTGTTAGTTGAAGCTGAACAATAGAGCCCGGTGTCTGGAAAGCAAATTTACTTTGCCCTGCACATTCTGTGTTTCTTGTTCACATATATCCATTGAACTCAGCAGGGATTTATCCAAGACAGCTGGATCATTCCTCCCAGAAAAAAATACTATTAAGTCTTTCAGCCTTTACTATTTGTACAACATCTAAAAGCAGCTTTCAGAATGTGTCGGAGGAGTCTTGTATAGCCATGAGTAAGGAGATTATGTAAACTACTGAGAGAGTTGATATTGTTTATGTTGGGAATACAGTTTACCAAGCTAATCCGCTAGATACCTTGCTAACAAGGAAGAAAGAGCTTTCTGCTTTGTTGCTTCCTTTTGGCATGCATGATATCAGTTCAATGGCTTAAGCAATGATCCAATTCTAAAAACATGGATGGATTTCATATTCAGACAAACTACAAGATCAACACAAATATTATATATTCCGTATATTGTTATCCATTGGTGTTGGTTGGGAACTGTCTTCCAGTTTACATTAAATACTATAAAATGAAAATAGCTTTTGAAAACACATATTAATAAATGAGTTACATAGAATTTCTAACCCACACAAAAATTATTGGTAATTTTCCATCCTGACTGAGTGCTGAGAAAATGGAATGGATGCACATGCATTTTATGTTCCAATGTCCATTTTGTAAATGTTCTGACAAGTAATTAATGTTTTTGTTGATGATGCTTCTCATAATCCAGTATGTTGAAATACATAATCATCACTGTCCATGAGTAATATTCTTATTGATGAAAAATGGAAGTTAAAGAGAACTTTAAACCATGAAATGCAGTGCAACCTACAGGCAGCATGTTGCGATAGCATAGAGCAGGAGGAACTGAGCAGATTGATATTTAAATGCATAAATTGCAAGTTTTATTGCATCTTTTCCTACAGCATTATATCTCTGCTCTTTCTGAGCTCAGCTGTACATTGTGGTGTCTTATCAGTGATTGATAGTATTTCCTGTATAAGTTTGTATGCATTGCTGTCAGTCAATCATAAGATAGCCCTCATGTACAACTGAGCTCAGAAAGAGCAGTGATATAAATGTTTAACTCTTAGATGACCAGTAGTGTACATGTATAGCACAGTGGAAAGTGACCTGCCCACCAGTGCTGTATATGTACGACATGCTGATCGGAGGGGCACAGGAGCTTTGCTTGCCCATTCAGCGGCAGGGACTCAACTGTTACTAACAGCCAAGACCCTGCTATAACTGCCAACATCAGTGAAAACTCTGATGTCGGTGGACTAATCCCTTATATGCCATAGTTAATGCTGACTGCTGCATCTAAGGGGTTTACAAAGGGAAGGACTGCACTCACTGACCCCATCAGTATCCTTCTATGTGATAGAGGGGTGCCGATGGCTGTTAAGACAGCTGAAAAAAAGGAAAAAACTGTTTTGTACAGATTAAAAAAAAGTTTTCCCTTTCCCCTCATCAAGTCATTTACGATAATAAAAAATACATATTACAAAAATTTCACATGATCTAACCCATCAGATGAATGCCATAAAATAAATAAAAACAGTGCCAGAACAGCCATTTTTTGGTCACATCACCTCACAAAAGTATAATATCAAGCAATCAAATGTACTATATACTTCAAAAAGTACCAATGAAAATATCAACTCATCCTATAAAAACAAGCTCTTACACAAGATAATTTTTTTTTTAAATATGGCTTTCAGAAAATGTCAACACAAAAACATGGATTTTTAAAAAAATGTTTTTATTGTGTCAGGTGAACACTGTAAAAAAATAAATAACGTAAAATGCCTGAAAGACATTTGCTCTCTCACCCCCCAAAAATGATATCAAGTGAACAAAAACTTGTATGTACTCCAATATGGTATCAAATAAACAACTACCTTTCCCCCCAAAAAATAGCCCCCACAGAAGACCATCACAAGAAAAATGAAAAAAAAAAAAAATGTCTTTCAGAAAATGGCGATGTAAAACAATGTTTTTTAATGCTTTGTTTAAAAGTAGTAAAATGTAAAAAAATAAACTATATAATAATAGTATATAATTGTACTGACTGGCAGAATAATGGTCTATGCTAAAATAACAAAATTTGTCACTAGAGAGACAACGGGAGATTAGGGAGTTAAATAAGTGGCTCAGAGGCTGGTGCAGGAAGGAAGGGTTTGGGTTCATGGAGAACTGGGCCGACTTCTCTGTCGGCTACAGACTCTACAGTAGGGACGGGCTGCACCTTAATGGGGAGGGTGCAACTGCCCTGGGGGAAAAAATGGTTAGACGGCTGGAGGAGCTTTTAAACTAGGATCTGGGGGGAGGGTGGGGGGTAATACTAATAAGGGGGTAGATAGTGTAGATAGAGAGTGGGTCACAGTCGGGGAGAGTGGGGGGTTAGTGGGGGTTGGGATTAGTGAGGAATGTAGGGAGAATATTGCGGAAAACATCAACCAAAGTAACCCAAAAACCCCGGATATTCACTTCACAGGTAATAGTAATTTAAAAAGGGGGGTAAAAAATATACATAGACCTCTAAAGTGTATGTACACTAATGCCAGAAGCCTGACTAATAAAATTGGTGAACTGGAATTAGTGATGTGTGAGGAGGACTATGACATAGTGGGAATAACTGAGACATGGCTGGATGATACCTATGACTGGGCAGTTAACGTACATGGTTACAGTCTTTTTAGAAAGGATCGCCAAAACCGGAGAGGGGGAGGGGTCTGCCTTTATGTAAAGTCCTGTCTAAAGCCCACACTGCGGGAAGATATAAGTGAGGGACATGAAGATGTGGAGTCACTGTGGGTAGAAATAAATGGAGCCAAAAACAATAATAAAATACTAATCGGAGTTTATTATAAACCCCCTAATATACCAGAGCCCATAGAAAATCTACTTCTAAACGAAATAGACGAGGTGGCAAATCATAATGAGGTCATTATTATGGGGGATTTCAACTACCCAGATATAGACTGGAAAACTGAAACCTGTACATCTCATAAAGGAAACAGGTTCTTGGAAATAACCAAAGACAATTACCTTTCCCAACTGGTTCAGGACCCGACTAGAGGGACGGCCATACTGGACTTAGTATTAACCAATAGACCTGACAGAACAACAGATGTGCAGGTCGGGGGACTCCTAGGAAATAGTGACCATAATATAATAACCTTCCAATTGTCATTCAAAAGAGCGTTTCTTCAGGGAGGAACAAAAATACCTAACTTCAAAAAAGCTAAATTTAGCCAACTAAGAGAGGCCATAGGCCTAACTAACTGGGACAAAGTCCTCAAAAATAAAAATACAGCCACAAAATGGGATATTTTTAAAAGCATCCTAATATCTAATTGTGAGAGGTACATACCTTATGGGAATAAAAGGTTAAGGAACAAGAAAAAACCAATGTGGATAAACAGAACTGTAAAGAAAGCAATAAATGATAAACAGAAAGCATTTAAATCACTAAAACAGGAGGGGAGCGAGGAAGCATTGAAAAACTACAAGGAAAAAAATAGAATATGTAAAAGACAAATAAAAACAGCCAAACTAGAGACCGAGAGATTAATCGCCAAAGAAAGTAAAACTAACCCTAAAATGTTCTTTAATTATATAAATGGTAAAAAGTATAAACCTGAAGGTGTTGGCCCCTTACAGAGTAATGAGGGGGGAGTTGCAGAGAGCGATGAGGAGAAAGCGAAGCTACTAAATATCTTTTTCTCCACTGTATTCACTGAGGAAAATGAACTGTCAGATGAAATGCAGAATATAAAAGTAAATTCCCCATTAAAAGTGCCCTGTCTGACCCAGGAAGAAGTAGAGCTACGTCTTAAAAAGATTAAAATAGACAAATCGCCAGGACCGGATGGCATACACCCCCGTATCCTAAGAGAATTAAGTAATGTTATCGCTAGAACCCTTATTTCTGATATTTAAGGACTCTATACTGACAGGGAGTGTTCCACAGGATTGGCGCATAGCAAATGTGGTGCCAATATTCAAAAAGGGTCCAAAAACAGAGCCTGGGAACTATAGGCCGGTAAGTTTAACATCTGTCGTGGGTAAACTGTTTGAGGGTTTTCTAAGAGATGCTATCTTGGAGTACCTCAATGAAAATAAGCAAATTACTCCATATCAGCATGGCTTCATGAGGGATCGGTCATGTCAAACCAATTTAATCAGTTTCTATGAGGAGGTAAGTTCTAGACTGGACCGCAGCGAATCAATGGATGTCGTATATCTGGACTTCTCCAAAGCATTTGACACTGTACCACATAAAAGGTTAGTATATAAGATGAGAATGCTTGGCCTGGGAGAAAATGTCTGTATCTGGGTAAGTAACTGGCTCAGTGATAGAAAACAGAGGGTGCTTATTAATGGCACATACTCAGATTGGGTCACTGTAACTAGTGGGGTACCACAGGGGTCAGTATTGGGCCCTATTCTCTTCAATATATTTATTAATGATCTTGTAGAAGGCTTGCACAGTAAAATATCAATTTTTGCAGATGACACTAAACTGTGTAAAGTAATTAACACAGAAGAGGACAGTACACTGCTACAGATGGATCTGGATAGACTGGAGGCTTGGGCAGAGAAGTGGCAGATGAGGTTTAACACTGACAAATGTAAAGTTATGCATATGGGAAGGAATAATGCAAGTCACCAGTACATACTAAATGGTAAAATATTGGGTAACTCTGACATAGAAAAGGACCTAGGAATTTTAGTGAACAGAAATCTAAGCTGCAGAAACCAATGTCAGACAGCTGCTGCCAAGGCCAATAAGATAATGGGCTGCATCAAAAGAGGCATAGATGCCCGTGATGAGAACATAGTCCTGCCACTTTACAAATCACTAGTCAGACCACACATGGAGTACTGTGTACAGTTCTGGGCTCCTGTGAACAAGGCAGACATAGCAGAGCTGGAGAGGGTTCAGAGGAGGGCAACTAAAGTAATAACTGGAATGGGTGGACTACAGTACCCAGAAAGATTATCAAATTTAGGCTTATTCACTTTAGAAAAAAGACGACTGAGGGGAGATCTAATAACTATGTATAAATATATCAGAGGTCAGTACAGAGATCTCTCCCACGATCTATTTATCCCCAGGACTGTGACTGTGACGAGGGGCCATCCTCTGCGTCTGGAGGAAAGAAGGTTTGTACACAAACATAGAAGAGGATTCTTTACGGTAAGAGCAGTGAGACTATGGAACTCTCTGCCTGAGGAGGTGGTGATGGTAAGTTCACTAAAAGAGTTCAAGAGGGGCCTGGATGTATTTTTGGAGGGTAATAATATTACAGGTTATAGTTACTAGAGAGGGGTCGTTGATCCAGGGAGTTATTCTGATTGCCTGATTGGAGTCGGGAAGGAATTTTTTTCCCTAGTGGGGAAAACTGGCTTCTACCTCACAGGGTTTTTTTGCCTTCCTCTGGATCAACTTGTAGGAAAACAGGCCGAACTGGATGGACAGATGTCTTTTTTTGGCCTTATAAACTATGTTACTATGTTACTATGTAAAATAAAAAAGCAATGGCAGAATTGTTGCATTTCTTTATCCTCCTTCCCAAAAGAGACAGAAAAGTAATTGAAATATTGTATGTACCCCAAAATAGAGCCAATGATAATGGCAATTCATCCAGCAAAAAAATAAGCTCTCACACAGCTCAGGTAAAAGAAAAATAAATGTATGTTTGTCAGAAAATGGCTGTATTACTATCCCAGAGGCTGTTTAATAGGAACATGGTGACCATTACCCAATCCATCAAAAGCTGCACTGCAAAAGGTGGTCTTTCCCTTCTGAACCCTACAGTGTACAGCAGTTTATGTCCACATTTATGGCATTTAAGTAGCCATGAAACTGCTTAAAGGGAACCTGTCATCATTTGGGGAGGGGAACCCCAAATCAACATGTGCAACATAATAATGCCAGATTGATAAAGAAATTGGTAAAGAGTTTTCTGCATGTGATACATTTATACATAAGGATTTAATATTAGATTGATATCAATAACAGTTGTTTATATTGGGATGACCCGCGCGTGTGAGGCCCAGCGTGCTGTTGTGATCATGTGGTTTGTTGTCTAGGTGACATGATGCTACTGGCCTGCGTCCAGCATGTTACGTGGCGCATGAGCAGACTCTGTGTGTATGCAGAGAGGAGAAAGGAGGTGTGGCTATGGAATGATTGTCATGTCATACATTGTCATTGTCATACATTAGTATTCGATCAGAGGAGGGAAATCCTCTGTGCTGAACGAATAGAAATGCCGGGGATTGGTCACACGGTTCAGGTCATGTGATCGCAAGTTGTGGTCACGAGATGGTAACCAAGGGGATGGGACACTAAGGTTCTATTGAAAATAATGAAAGGTAAAAGGATATTACTGGATTAAATAATAAAAGCTGATTAAATAATAATAATAAATATTTTGAATAGTTTGAGAACCATTTATGAAAATATATACTCATATTAAAACAGGGTATTTAGACAGGTTAAAAATTATATATATATATATATATATATATATATATATATATATATATGATTTGAATCGATCCCAATATAAACAACTGTTATTAATATCAATCTAATATTAAATCCTTATGTATAAATGTTGTATTACATGCAGAAAACTCTTTACCATGTCTAGTAAGTTTGGCATTATCAATTTGGCATTATTATGTTGCACATGTTGATTTGGGGTTCACTTGCAGGGGTTTTAACTTTCTGAGTACTTTGAAATGTATCCAAAAACCATTCCAGCAAAAGCCCTGCCATGTGCCCATACAGTAGCTTATGTACACATTTATGACATTTCCACACCCATTAAAACCTATCAATCAATTGAAGTAGTTTATATGAATCTCATATAGCACCTGCTCGGCACAAGATATTGGGCACTGAAATGCCATATATGTGGGAAAACTTGCAATTTTCACTGTGCATGGTCAGCTACACATTTATTATTAACTATTTTATGAGGTATCACTATCTGTCTTAAAAGTAGAGCAATTCAAATTTACAAAATTGTAATTTTTTTGACATTTTGAAAGTTTTTTTTGATAAATAAAGGCAAAACATATTGACCCAAATTTACTGCTATTGTGTGTCCATCCAGCTCAGCTGGTGTCAAAATTATGCTATCTACACGTACATCTAGTATTAACTTTAAAATTAAATTATGTTACTTAATTTGCACTGATCTAGAGTTATGCTAAGGTCACACTGCAGTACAGCATTTTTTTTTAAAGCTTACATTTTATCATTTTACATGCACTTTTATAACATTTTTAGGGAAGTGTTCCAAATGAAAGGCCCAGGATCAGTCCATGTCCTCCCAGAGCCAGAATGTGGGTAGTAGCAGCACCAGCTATCTGGAAAGATGTAGTAGTAGATGTAGTAGTAATGGTAGTTCTCCCTGGCTTCGGAAAGGCACATTATTATTGAGGAGAAAGAGGATGAGATTGTTGATTGGGTAGCTATCTCCTCATCTCAGTCAGAGAAGGAAGATGTGGAGGTGACTTGTGAGTCTGACACTGTCTTTAAACCAGGGGTCATAGCTAGTGATGATCGAGCACCCGATGTTCGGGTGCTCGGGTGCTCTGGCCGAACACTAGGTGGTGCTCTAGTGCTCGGCCGAGCACCCGAGTATAATGGAAGTCAATGGGAGAAGACCAGGCACCCCCTGCTCTGCAGAGGGGAGGGTGTCTGGTCCATAGGGAAACGTCAGAAAATGGTGGAAACACCACAGAAATGGTTAGGGAACAGCATGGGGAGGATGTCTGGATGCAGCTTGCACACCGAAGTCGCTGCTATTAAAGATGATGTTCGACTATTACGCTACTTTTACAGAATGACAAAAATAACCCCAAAAAAAACAAGATAACGTCGATTTTACAGGAAATATTGTTGGGAAACATAGTACGTTAGGCGCAAGTACTGCCAAAAATTACACGGATGAGGCACTCCCATACAACCGGTATATCATATAAAGGAGGGCCTCATTCACATAGTGTTACATAATTGTGAGACTCCGACACTCATAAAGCCTATGCACTAAGGGAAAGGGCTGCTAAAAATTACAAGAATCAGGCATTCCAATACACTCTTTATTACACATAAACGATGGCATCATACACACCCTTGAAAAATTATCACTGATGGCCTGCTGCTGACACTCAAAAACAATAGGGGTGACATTCTGCTGCTGCGCAGACCGTCCAAAAAATGTAAGGGACACATGCTGCTGCCACCGCACCGCTAAGAGTCGCTGACGACTGTTTCTTTTTTCGCTATCCGCCGTGGGAGGCTGGTGCCCCCCCAGCGGCATGCGCTGCGTCAGCCGTTCCACTCTCGCTCTCCGCGGTAATTCCAGGTCCAATTGCATTTATCTAAGTTGCTGCACTTAAAAAGCTTGAAGTTTGATCTTAGGATCGAGTTGGCTGTCTGCAGGGGGTGAGCTAACACCTGTCGGAGCCTGATGCTCTTCGCTGAGTGTCCCAGGGACGGGAATCATTTACTTAAAAAATTTGAGTATTCAAACCAGCCGGGACGACTAAATACTTGAAAATATTAAAATTGCAACCGTGTTAAAAATGGGAATACACAAACTGACTCTCAGGCAGTGACATGATGCACTGAAGGCTCCAGCTTTGCCTGGACTGTGACAAAATGGAGGTATTGATGCAGTAATCCAAGAAAGCTCGGAGTTTGATCTGGAGATCGAGTTGGCGCTCTGCAGGGAGGTGAGCTAACACCTGTCGGAGCCCCTGCCTCTCGCCGCCTCCCCGATGCTCTTCACTGAGTGTCCCGGGAGCCGGAATCGTTTACTTAAAAAATTTGAGTGTTCAAACCAGCCGGGTCGACTGAATACTTGAGCTCTGAATAATCGAATAGGACTCCATGCTGCTGCCGAGCTGACTGTCCAAAAAATTTAAGGGTGACCCGCAGATGCTGAGCTGACCGCAAAAAGAATGATATTCTTGATGTAAGATTCTGCTGAAGAGCAGACCGAAAAAAAATTTAAGGCAGACATGCCGCTTAGCTGAACATCTGAAACATTAGAAGTGACATGTAGCAGAGCAGAGCGTGTAAAACATTATGGTTGAGTGCCTGCTGGTGAGCTGACAGGCCAGAAAATTATGTTGCAGGCCCAGCTGGTGAGCTGAGCAGCTAAAAAATTTGGGTGCTGGCCCAGCTGGTGGACTTTGAGGGCAACCTAATAAGCAGTTTCATATGATGGAGGAAGAGGACGAGAAGAGGAAGGGGTACATGATAATACAGTGTATTCAATACACACTAAAAGCCAGATTTAAGCTTCCTTCATGTTAAGCCACTTTCCTCTGGTGGAGTACAGAAGTCAGGGGCAATCCAGGCCTTGTTCATTTTGATAAGCGTCAACCTGTCAGCATTGTCAGTTGACAGGCGGATGCGCTTATCAGTAATTATGCCCCTAGTGGCACTAAATACCCGCACAGGCAAAACGCTGGCGGCAGGGCAGGCCAGCACCTCCAAGGCTTAGAGCACCAGTTTGTGCCACGTGTTCAGCTTAGACACTTAATAATTATTTTGCACAGAGGGATCGCTGAGGACGTTGACATGGTCAGCTAGGTACTCCTTTAACATCTTCCAAAACTTTTCCCTCCTTGTCACACTAGGCCGCTCATCAGGGTGAGGCTGCTGGCGGGGTGTCATAAAACTGTCCCAGGCCTTGGAGAGTGTTGCCTTGCCTTTGTTGGAACTGCTGTGTGTTCCTCTCGTCTCCCCTCCTCGGGTGGCCAAGGAACTATGTACTCTGCGCCAGAGTTGTCAGATGGAAATTTGTGGAGCAATTTTTCGACAATGGCCTTCTGGTATTGCATCATTTTACTTGTCCTCTCCACCACAGGAATGAGAGATGGGAAGTTCTCCTTGTAGCGGTGGTCGAGAAGTGTGAACAACCAGTAATCCGTGTTGCCCAATATGCCTATTATGCGAGGGTCACGGGAAAGGCAGCCTAGCATGAAGTCCCCCATGTGTGCCAGAGTCCCAACAGACAAGGCTTCACTCTCCCCACCATTGAGCATGACTCAATAACTTCCTTGTCCTCTTCCTCCTCTTCAACCCATCCATCCACCGTCTCCTCCTCCTCCTCCAATTCGCGCACAGAAGACGAACCGAGGGTGGTCTGGCTATCACCCTGTGTAGGGTCTTCCCCCATTTCCACCTCTTCCACACGCAGAGCATCGGCCTTTATTGTGAGCAGCAAGCTTTTTAGTAGACACAGAAGTGGGATGGTTACGCTGATAATTGCATTATCGCCGCTCACCATCTGTGTAGATTCATCAAAGTCGTCGCTTGTGAAAAGCGGAAGCTGACTAGAAAGGCGCCGACTATGTTGCAGCTGGTATTCTACTACTGCTCTCTGCTACTCACAAAGCCTGCTCAACATGTGTAAGGTGGAATTCCATTGCGTGCTCAGGTCGCACAGCAGTCGGTGAGCCGGCAACCGCAAGCGCTGCTGCAGGGTTGCCAGGCCGGCTGAAGCTGTCGGTGACTTGCGGAAATGGGCACACAGGCGATGCACCTTCACCAGTAGCTGAGACAAATTGGGGTAGGTTTTCAGAAACCGCTGAACCACTAAGTTGAAGACATGGGCCAGGCATGGTATGTTTGGGAGGTTGGCCAGCTCCAAAGCCACTACCAATTTGCGGCCGTTATCGGATAGAACCATACCTGGCTGTAGGTTGACTGGCAAGAGTCACAGCTCAGCCTGGTCCCTTATGCCATGCCACAGCTCTGCGGCGGTGTGTGGTTTGTCACCCAGGCAAATAAGCTTTAGCACGGCCTGTTGCCGCTTCCCAACTTCTGTGCTACACTGCTTCCAGCTACTTACTGAAGTCTGACTGGTGCTGCAAGATTCTAATTCTGCAGTGGAAGTGGAGGAAGAGGCGGAGGAGGAGAAGGAGGGGTTGCAGCCGCTAGTATAGGTGGTGGCGGAAATCCGGATGGAAGTAGGGCCCGCAATCCTCGGCGTGGGTAGCACCTGGGCCATCCCAGGGGACGACTCGCTCCCAGCCTTCACAACATTCACCCAGTGTGCCGTCAGGGAAATGTAGGGTCTCTGGCCACAAGCGCTTGTCCATGTGTCAGTTGTTAAGTGGACCTTGCCAGTAACTGCGTTGGTCAGGGCCCGGGTTATGTTTCTGGACACATGCTGGTGTAAGGCAGGGACGGCACACCGGGAAAAATAGTGGCGGCTGGGGACTGCATAAAGGGGGACAGCCACTGCCATCAGGCTGCAAAAGGCCTCGGTGTCCACCAGCCTAAACGGCAACATTTCCAGGGCCAGCAACTTGAAAAGTTGGCGTTTAGAGCTATGGCCTGTGGGTGGGTGGAAGGGTATTTGCGCTTGCGTTCAAATGCCTGCGGTAAGGACATTTGAACGCTGTGCTGGGACATTGAAATGGACGTGCTTGCTGATATTTCCTGCGAAGGTCCAGGTGCAGGGCGGGAGACATCTGGGCCTGCGTCTTGGACAGCAGTTAACAGAGGGGAAGAGGAGGCAGTGGTGTGACCTGCAGACACAGATCGTGGACCCAGGCGTTCAGCCCACCTTTTAGGGTGTTTTGCTGACATGTGGCGGATCATGCTGGTGGTGGTCAGGTTGCTGGTGTTTACGCCCCTGCTCATCTTGGTACGGCACAGGTTACAAATTACAATCCGTTTACCGTCAGCACTTTCCTCAAAAAACCGCCAGACTGCGGAACTGTGGCTGCTCCGGGGAACAGTTGGGGGCCTGGTTGGCGTGGCCTGCCTTCTCCCTTTTGCCACCCCATGGCCTCTTCCAGACTGTTGCGCTGCTGCGGATCCTTCCCCTTCTGTACTGCTGTCCTCGCTCGGCTTTCCACCTTTCCAGATTGGGTCAGCTATTTCGTCGTCGGAGCTGCACCCGCCCGATCAGCAGCACGGGCCCAGCTGTTGCCGATAGCCAGGCTCATGCTGCATCCCCCGGCATCGCTGTGTGCGGTGATGCCGGCGGATTAACCCCTCACACGCCGCGATCACCGCTGACCGCGGCGTGTGAGGAGTCTGAGAGAGGGAGGGGGCTCCCTCTGACCCCATCGGCCCCCCGCGCTGCGCTGGCAGGGGGCCGATGGTTGCCATGGCAACTCCAACGCCTTACATCGGAGGCATCGGAGCTGCCATGTACGGAAGCCTAGGGGATCCAGCCTGAGGGCTGGGTCTCCTAGGCAACCTGTCAGCGTCTCACACAGTGAGACGCTGACAGTTCAATTCAGTACAATACAAAATGTATTGTACTGAATTGAAACAGGGATCAAACCCTAAAAATGTGAAGTCCCATAGTGGGACATAAGTAAAAAGTAAATAAAAGTGTAAAAAAGTGTTTTTTTAATAATAAAAAAATAAAGTTTCAAGTAAAAAAAAAGAAAAAATGCCCCTCCCCATAAAATAGTTTTTTTTTTTTTTTTTTTAAATAAAAAATAAAAAACACACATATTGGGTATCGCCGCGTCCGTCACAAAGTGCTCTATAAAAATATCACATGATCTACCACCTCAGGTGAATGCCTGATAAAAAAAATAAATAAAAAACTGAGCAAAAATGCCATTTTTTGGTCACCGTACATCACAAAAAGTGTAATTACAAGCGATCAAAAAGACGTATGTACCCCAAAATAGTGCCAATCAAACCGTCATCTCTTCCCTCAAAAAATGACACCCTACCTAAGACAATCGCCCAAAAGATTTAAAAAATATTGCTTTCAGAAAAAGGAGACACTAAAACATGATTTTTTTTTTTCAAAAATGCTTTTATTGTGTAAAACTGAAATAAATATAAAAAAAGTATACATGCTAGGTATCACCACGTCTGTAATAACCTGCTCTATAAAAATATCATATGATTTATGCCCTAAGGTGAACGCCGTAAAAAATAAAAAATAAAAACTGTGCCAAAAATGCAATTATATTTTTCACCTTCATCACAAAAAGTGTAATTACAAGCGATCAAAAAGACTTATGTACCCCAAAATAGTGCCAATCAAACCGTCATCTCTTCCCGCAAAAAATGACACCCTAAGACAATCGGCCAAAAGATAAAAAAAATATGGCTTTCAAAAAATGGAGACACTAAAACATGATTTTATTTTCTTCAAAAAAGCTTTTATTTTGTAAAACTGAAATAAATGTAAAAATGTAGACATATTAGGTATCGCCGCGTCCGTAAAAACCTTCTCTATAAAAATATCACATGATATAACCCCTAAGGTGAATTTCATAAAAAAAATAAAATAAAAACTCTGCCTAAACGACCATTTTTTTGGTCATTTTGCCACATAAAGTGTAATATTGAGTGATCAAAAAATCATATGTACCCAAAAATGCTACCTATAAAAATGTCAACTCATCCTGCAAAAAATGAGCCCCTACACAAGACGATCGGCAGAAAAATAAAAAAAATGTAGCTTTTAGAAAATGAAGACACAAAAACATAATTTTTGTTTTGAAAAATGCTTTATTATGTAGAACTGAAACAAAAAAATACACATATTTGATATTGTTGCGTCTGTATCAACCTGCTCTTTATAAGCAACACATGATCTATCCTGTCAGGAGAACTCTGTAAAAAACAAAAAATAAAAACTGTGCCACAACAGCCATTTTTTGTTACCTTGCCTCACAAAAAGCGTAATACTGAGCAATCAAAAATCATATGTACCCCAAAATAGTACCAATAAAACTGTCACCTCATCTTGCAATTTCCAAAATGAGGTCACTTTTTGGGAGTTTCTACTCTGGGGGTGCATCAGGGGGTGTTCAATGTGACATGGAAACTTAAAATTATCCCAGCGACATCTGCCCTCTAAAATCCATATGGCATTCCTTTCCCTCTGCGCCCTGCTATGTTCCCCTACAGAAGTTTACCACCACATGTGGGGTGTTTCTGTAAACTGCAGAATCAGGGTAATAAATATTGAGTTTTCTTTGGCTGTTAACCCTTGCTGTGTTACAGGGACAATACATTAAAATGGAAAATCTGCAAAAAAAGTGATTTTTTGAAATTTCACCTCCATTTTCCTTTCATTCTTGTGGAACACCTAAAGGGTTAACAAAGTTTGTAAAATCAGTTTTGATTAACTTGATGGGTGTAGTTTCTAAAATTGGGTCATTTATGGGTGGTTTCTATTATGTAAGCGCCACAAAGTGACTTGATAACTGAACGGGTCCCTGAAAAGTGGGTTTTGGAAATTTTCTTAAAAAATTTTAAGAATTCTAACTTCCTGAAAAATAAAATGATGTTTACAAAATGATGCCAACATGAAGTAGACATTTGGGAAATGAACAGTAACAACTATTTTATGAGGTATCACAATCTGCTTTAAAAGCAGAGACATTCAAATTTAAAAAATTATGAATTTTTCCAAATTTTCTGTAAATCTTGGAATTTTTTATAAAGAAAGGTGAAACATATTGACTCAAATTTACCACTAACATGAAGTACAATATGTCACGAGAAAACAATCTCAGAATCGCTTAGATAAGTAAAAGCGTTCCAGAGTTATTACCACATAAAGTGAAACATGTCAGATTTGAAAAATGTAGCTTGGTCCTTAAGGTGAAAACTGGCTGTGTCTTGAAGGGGTTAATAGAAATAATTACACAAGGCATCTTTCATCAAGGCTACACGCCATCAGTTCCCTAAAAGTAATCGAATGCACTAAATGCACTAGATGGGAGTTCAGTTTGCACACAAATAGATTACTGGGTGTCCATAATTGTTTCCTGGCCAAACATTCTGTTTTGGATGATTAATGATGGATCGAAAGAGGAGGAGTAATCTGCCTGGGTGAAGCAGTAACTTATGATGTTGATGATAAAATAGCACTACAATGTTGAATTCTAATTTTAAGATGGTTTGGGTGGTTCCTATGGGCCGAAATCCCCTGGGAGGCTCATGGCTGCCAAAGCACCTACTATCTTACAGAGTGCTCCTCTGTGGGAATTAGACTGTTGGTGCCCTGAGGCAGACAGGCTGCTTTCACTAACCTGGCTGTTCAAGGCAAAGCCTGCACATTGTCTCTGAATTTTGGAGCAGATATGATCAGCTCCACTGTATACAAAGCTCCACTTCCTCAGTTCCTTTGTTGGCTTCCGCCAGACAGAGTGATGAGCTCATTGTGCCCTCTGACACAGGGAGCATCAGCCACAACCTCGCTAAGCACACACAACAGAAAATTGTCCACTCACACCATTGACTTAGGTTAACCCATTATCTCCTAGTATCCTGTGACATCCCCTGGGAAAATCTGCATGTTTGCAAGGATGCCTTGAACAGGACCTAGGGTGACAATTGATCACCGGAGGATGGTTTTTGGAAAAATAAAAAATAATACAATGATAAAATGTAAAATAATACCCAATGTCATGTGACTCGTTAGTGTTACAAGCTCTCCGGTGTGCATGGGGAATGGGTGTGTTAAATTTGGTGTTATTACTCTCACACTCTCTTATACTGGTTACTGGAAGTTCAACATGGCACCTCATAGCAAAGAACTCTCTCAGGATCTGAAAAAAGAATTGTTGCTTTACATAAAAATGGCCTAGACTACAAGAAGATTGACAACATCCTGAAACTGAGCTGCAGCACGGTGGCCAAGACCATACAGTGGTTTAACAAGACAGGTTCCTCTCAGAACAGGCCTCTCCATGGTCGACCAAAGAAGTTGAGCGCACGTGCTCAGCGTCATATCCAGTGGTTATCTTTTTTAAAATAGTCATATGACTGCTGCCAGCATTGCTGCAGAGGTTAAAGGGGTGGAGGGTCAGCCTGTCAGTGCTCAGACCATATGCCGCACACTGCATCAAATTGGTCTGCATGGATGTCTTCCCAGAAGGAAGCCTCTTCTAAAGATGATGCACAGGAAAGGCCGCAGAAAAATTGCTGAAGACAAGCAGACTAAGCACATAGATTACTGGAACCACGTCCTGTGGTCTGATGACATTAAGATAAAATTATTTGGCTTTGATGGTGTCAAACGTGTGTGGCGGGAACCAGGTGAGAAGTACAAAGACAAGTGTGTCTTGCCTAAAGTCAAGCATGGTGGTGGGAGTGTCATGGTTTGGGGCTGCATGAGTGCTGCTGGCTGTGGGGAGCTACAGTTCATTGAGGGAACCATGAAAGCCAACATGTACTGTGGCATACTGAAGCAGAGCAAGATCACCTCGCTTTGGAAAGTGGGCCGCAGGGCAGTATTCCAACATGATAATGACCCCAAACACACCTCCAAGACCACTGCCTTACTAAAGAAAATGAGGGTAAAGTTACTGAACTGGCCAAACATGTCTCCAGACATAAACCCTTTTGCATATCTGTGAGGCATCCTCAAACGGAAGGTGCGCAAGGTTTCTAACATCCATCAGCTCCGTGATGTCGTAATAGAGAAATGGAAGAGGATTCCAGTGGCAACCTGTGAAGGTCTAGTGAAGCTCCATGCCCAAAAGAGTTAAGGAAGTGCTGGAAAATAATGGTGGCCACACAAAATATTAACACTTTGGACACAATCTGGCCATTTTCAAGGGGCGTACTCACTTTTGTTGCCAGTGGCTTAGACATTAAATGCTGTGTGTTGAGCTGTACACTGACTAATTTAAATTGTATCAAAGTGTCATATCTTCAGTGTTGTCCCATGAAAAGATATAATAAAATATTTACAAAAATGCGAGGGGTGTACGTACATTTGTGAAAATCAGACATCATATAATACATGACAATACCTTCCAAACAAAGCTAGAACAAGTCCTGTACCTCACATGGGTCAATTCATTGCTCTGCTAGATTTATATCAAGCAGTCAGCTCAAGGTGAGTGTCTTTCCTGCTGCAGCTCAGGAGGCGTGTCTATTCTCATGCAGCTCTCACCCTATGACAGCTCAGCAGGTAGTTGAAAGATGAAACTGAGCATGTGCGGCCTTCTCCATGAGCAGGTCAAAGAAATAAGAAAATTAAAAAAAGTGTCACTCTACAGATACATTTTACTGAATAACTCAGTAGCTATACAAAATTTTTAATTACATGCAATTACAAAAGTATTCAGATCCAGGTGCTGGTTTGAAAACTGTAGAATATTTTTCATGGGACAACCCCTTTAATCTACTCTGGTGACACTGTACTGCCTGTGGATAGCATAACATGCGACCTATGTGCGATCTATGTTTTTCTCTTTTTTGGGATTTTTTGTATTGTTTATATATTTTAATGTGTAAAATTGGAAAAGGGGGGCGATTTAAACTTTTCATATTTTTTAATTTTCTAATAATAATAACGTTTATCTTCCTTAGGGGGTTAGAACCTGGGATCTTTTTATCCCTTGTCCCATTCATCCATTAGAGATGTATTAGGGTGTATTAACCCCTTCACGACCGCCGCCGTACATGTACGGCGCGCGGGCGGTGCGGGGACATGACGCCCGCTCGCGGGTGCGGCGGGCGTCATGGCCGGCAAGTCTCTGCTGTTTCTAACAGCAGAGACTTGCCGCATCTTACCTCCGTCTTCGGAGACTTCCAGGGCCTTCTGATGCCGTGATCACACGTGATCACGGCATCAGGATGCGTCTGAACCCGGAAGCCCACGCTTCCGGGTGGTGTACAGACGCCCCGATTGGCCAATCGGGGTGTCTGTACACCATATGAAAACTGTAATCCTCGCTGGTGAGGATTACAGTTTTCAAACTGCAATTCTTATTCTGGCCACTAGATGGCAGGCCAGGATAAGAAATGAGCAATTCATGGTTTTAACTGCATCTAGTAAATCCATGATTGCTCATAAAGAAAAAAAACAAAACACAATAGATCAGATGATATTTGAGCTTTAAAATAATCACAGAAAAATTAAAAAAAATGTTAAAAATATATAAAAAATAAAAAAGATATAAAAGTTCAAATCACCCCCCTTTCCGTATAAGTAAAAAATAAATACCTAAATAACAATAAAGATAGACATCATGGGTATCACCGTGACCGAAAACGCCCGTACTTTTAAAATATAAAAAAAAATTTCAATACGGCGAATTGTGTGGCGGAAAAAAGCGTCCAAATGGCGATTCGCAGTTTTTTGTCCCTTTTTTTTCTAAAAAAAATTAAATAAAAAGTGATCAAAAAGTCATACACACCCCAGAATGGTATCAATAAAAACTTCAGACCGCCCCGCAAAAAATGAGCCCCCATACAGCTCTGTACACATAAATACCAAAAAGTTATAGGGGTCAATATATGACAAGGAAAAAAAAAAAAAAAAAAAGGGCAACTTTCTAATTATTTTATCACCATCTAAACGCAGGAAAAACTATACATATTAGGTATTGCCGGATTCGTACTGACCAGTAGAATGAAAGTAACGGATCAGTTTTAATGCACATCGAATGCTGTAAATAAGAAACCCGTAGAACTGTAGCGGAATAGCGTTTTCTTTGCAATTTCACCCGGTTTGGAATTTTTTTCCCGCTTCCCACTACACCGTATGCAATATTAAATGGTGGCGTTGGAAAGTACAACTTGTCCCGCAAACAACAAGCCCTCATACAGCTATGTGAACAGAAAAATAAAAGAGTTATGGCTGTTTGAAGGCAGGGAGCACAAAACGAAAATGCAGAACCGAAAAAAGCTCCGGTCGTGAAAGGGTTAAGGTGAATGGGATATTGATGTGCTCTCTGCCGAGATGTTCCTTTTAGCAGGGTGCTTACCATGGCCGTCCAGGGAAGCTTCCCGGCTGTCATAGTAACCGTTCAGAACCCTGCGTTTTCACTGCTGGGGCTCCAATCGGAATGCAGAGGGAATGGGATAACAGATGCCATGATCACTGTTTATCACAAAATATGAGGGGTTAAATGATGGCGTTCGACGTGAGTATCTGCTGTATTATACAGCTGGCACCTAACACATATGGAGCGGGCTCACTGCAGCAGCCTGCTCTATACATTACTTCAACCACTGTGACATACTGACATGTCACAGTGGCTAAAGGGGTTTGTTTGTTATAGAGCAGGAAGAACTGTGCAGACTGATATATTTTCTAGTAATTTCTGGTTTATATACTGTACATAGAAGTAATGTGGGCAGTCCTACCCAGTAGTTGACAGCTTTCTATTAACCATTTGAGCTGAGATCATGCCACCATCTCAGCTCAAATGGACACTATTTAAGAGTGTAGGGACTTATGTTTCTAATGTTTTGTGTTGCTAACTACCGTATTTTGCATTATAGTGCAGTTCTATAAAAAAAAGAAGTCACTCAATTACATCATTTATACTGTTTTTTTTTAAAAATAGCTTATTATGTATGGGTCTCACATTTGAACGTATATTTACAATTACAGATGAGCGAATCTATTCGCCGCTTCGTAGATTCGTATCGAATCTTGGGATTTTTCAGCTGCGAATCCGAATATTAGGTGATTCGCTTCGCTTTTGTACGCATTCGCTAAGTAGTTTGTCTGCTAAATTATACGCTATTCTATATTTTAGTTACTCTATACGCTGTCACGTACGAATTCAATTCAGCAATGCAGACTTTTCCCTGGTAGTTACTCTATAAGCTGTTGCGTACGAATTCAATTCAGCGATGCAGACTCCTCCCTGGTAGTTCCGCCCCTTTCTCCAGTGCGGGAGGATGACGAGGCAACTCAGGAAATTAAGTTGCGCATTCGTGCGCCTCATCCCTTTTCAGGTTATTTGGGGAGCCCCTTGAAAGAGGGTTTTTTAAGGAACCTTTGCTGCAAATTGCAAATTGCGACTGAGTTTGGGACTCTGCTCCAGTTCTATGACAAGCGTCAGAAGAAAAGAGACTTAAACGTGTCCATTTGCATACTAGGTAGGTGATATTTAAAATTTTTATATTATACCTATAATAATGTGTTTGCACTTTACCATATATATGTCTCGAATATTCGCTCTGCCTCTGAGGAGTGCACGCCGCGGCCTCTCCTCGTACGTGCCTGCGTATTACGCAATCGCTTAGACAATAGTACGCTGAGATTCGTAAGCTATTTGTATGCTCATGCGTACGTCTTCTAAGAAGTTGCGTACATTTTGTAAATGAATGTTCGTTATTAGTGAGCGAATGTTTGCTAATAGCACATAATAACATATATTTTGTACGCAAATACAACTAATCTATTCGTCGAATATACGAATTTTAGGAAAAGTTCGGCGAATGTTCGCCAAATAATTTTTTGAATGATTCGCTCATCTCTATTTACAATGTATGTAATTTTAAAATTTTGTTGCATTAAATTAAATTGCACAATATACTTTTCTTTGTCGAGTCAGTTTCTAATGTTTTTTTTATTCACATTTTTATAAGCTTTTCAGGGTTAGCTTGCTACTGACTCAATAGTTTGAGTCCACTTTCTCCCCTACTGGTTTACTGTGTATCTAGTACTACATAAAATAGTTATGTGCATGACCTCTAAATGCATTAATGCAACCATATTTTCTAATGCAGACCGCTTAATTTCGATGGGGCCACAAAAATGCAGACAGCACACGGATGTGCCACTAATTATCGTCCTATTCTTATCCGTTTTGTGGACAAGAATAGACATTTTTACAATGGGGACTACAAAAAAGTAAGGGATGCACACGGACCATATCCATAGTTTTTGGAACGCAAAATGGATATAGTCATATGTAGGAGACTTTATATTGTGGTTTGTTAATGGCTCTCCAGCACTTCTAAAGTAAGGGCTAGTTCACACTTCACTGATGAAAATTAATGATCAAACACTGACCAAATCACTGATCATGAGCCAAAACCAGGTGCGGGTCAAAAACACAGAACAGGTGCAAATTTTTCCATTATACTTTATCTCTGTGTAGCCTCCACTCTTGATTTTGGCTCACAACCACTGATGAGTTCTTGACCAAATCATTGAAGTGTGAATTAGGCCTAACTGTTGAATATGTTCCTTCATCTAATATATAAAGCTGAGTGTATGTATGTACGTGTGTATGTCCACACAAAATTTGGCACACAGGTACATCAGGTGTCCGGGAAGGTTTTAGAACAGGTCTCAGCTCTCCAGGACGTACCATTCCTGAGATATTCCCAAAAAATGCATTAGCCAATAGAAGCCTGGTCACATGACCCTTATCAGCCAATAGAAGCTTGCAGGCCCTTAGCCTCCACATACAGTTTCACACCAGGTTTCCATTACAACCCAGCCAGTTTTCTTCACTGTTGAAGGTCTGCTTTAAAGGGGCAGAGTGCTGTGGATGACATTGTTAAAGGGGTATTCCAGTTACCATAAATATAACTTGTGTTTTAGACTAATTCATCATCAATCATTACCTAATGTAATGTAAATGTGACATATTTACTGTTCAGTAGTAGTAAAAGATGTTTTCTTCCACTGCTACCCACTGTGTTTCCTCATAAATTACCATGGCATCGACCTGTAATTAAGGCCACCCTCAAAAGAAGGACTCCTACCTGATCAGGCCACGCCCTCTCCCACTCCACAGCCGACAGGGATTGCAAAAATGAAGGTAAAAATCAACTGTCAGCTGCAGGGGGTGGGTGGGAGGGAGGGTGACTTTCTCCCTGCAGCTCATGCTCAGACTGCACAGTGCTGCTGTCTGAGAGTGAGCTGTTTAAAAGGACATCCCTGTGTCCGTCCAGGTCCTGCACCAGGTAGAGGACAGAGTCTGAAAGACGGACTGTCCGGCCTAAAAATGAACCTTTGACCACCCTAGGGGCAGGCTGCTGTAGAGGTCACAGTTAAAGGGGAGAGCCCTGTGGATGTAACTGTTAAGGGGGAAGGCTGCTATGGAGGTCACTGTTAAAGGGGCGGGCACTGTGGAGGTCACTGTTAAAGGGGTTGTCCGAGTTATTTTTTTTTCCTTTGTATGTTTCTAACTAGTCAAATACAACAGCTTTTCCATACAATTTCTGCTTCTAAACTTGCTGGTTTATCAGATTTCATTCAGGGTCACATGACCTGTGATGTCACCTTCCCTGCCTGCTAATCTTGCATTTGTGCACCAAGAGATAAGAGCCTGAACACGAGACTTCACTGTGGTGACCATGCCCCCCTGCTCAGCCGCTATCTGCTCTCCTTGTATTCTTCAGCCAGGACACACTGAAGGCTTTAGAACAGCAGCTGCAAATGTAAAGAGACACAGGATCTGCCCTCCTCACCCTACAGACACAGAGCTGAAACTGGAGCTGATCTGGAGAGTATTGTATTGTACAAGAACAGGTAGGGGGAAGATCCCGTGTGTATCAGCAGTGTCATTATACAGCTGGGACATGTAGTCCTACACATGCAACATGCTGCTGAGTATTCCAGCAGACATGTCACTCAGGGCAGAACTTGTATTTACTCCCTTTGTAGAGCAGGAAGTGGCAGAGATTGTTATTACTGCAGGTAAACAAAGGCCAGAAGAGAACCAGGGAAATGAGGAAATAGATTTTTTTTGCCTAAAACGTGCTTAACTTAGTTAAATATTGCTGCCCATCAGATTTACAGTACTATATTTTTTTTTTAATAACTCAGACAACTCCTTTAAGGGAGGAGGGAAATGTGGAGGCCACTATTAAAGGGGCAGCGGGGTACTGTGAGGTCACTGTTAAAGGGGCACTATTAAAGGGGCAGTCGCTGTTGAGGTCTCTGTCAAGGGGGCCAGGAATGGTGGAGGTCAGTTAACGGGACTGTAACCTATGGTCAGTGTTAAGGGGTGGGTGCTATAGAGGTCACTTAAGAGGGTGGGCCCCTGTGGAGGTCACTGTCAAGGGGGTGAGGTGCTGTGGAGGTCCCATTTTAGGAGACGAGGCACTGTGGAGTGAGTCAGTGTTAAAGGGTGGGGGCTGTGGAGGTTACTGTTAAAGAGGCGGGATGCTGTAGAGGTCACTATCGATATCTTTCAATGACACACACAAACATTAAGTGAAATATACCCGGGGCGAAGCCGGGTCCTTCTGCCAGATAGAATATAATTGTGGTATATCATGTATTTTATGAAAGCAATGTAGGAATATTTATCCCTAACTCCATTTATCAATAGCTGTGGAATTACATTTTGTGCTGCAATTAAAGGGGTTATCCTGGAAACATTGATGACCTATCCTCAGGATAGACTATCAATATCAGATAGGCAGGGGTCTTTCACCTGGGAACCCACTGATCAGCTGTTAGAAGAGGCCAGGCAGTCTGTGGGCATCGCAGCCACTGCATAGCTCGGTCACATGGCCTAGACAATGCAATACGAAGCACAGCCATTATACAATGTACAACACTATGCTTGGAAAGCTTCCGAGAGCTGGCTGCGCTAACCAGAGCTCTGGTAAGCATCGCAACTGTGATTGTACTGTATTTGAACATTTATACCTGGAGGTGTGGCAACTCCAGGTCTGAATGTACCATTACTTACATCTTATGGTAACATTCTTGTGCACCTGTGTAGCCTGAGTCTCATGAGTCATTGGTAGGTGGGGCTCATAGTCTCCTCCCTCCTCCCATTGTATGTGTGATTTCACACTGGAGGTAATTAGGAGTAGGTTGCTGTGTGTCGGCCTATATGCTCCTTCCGCAATTGCCCAACGGCAAGGTAGGTTAGCGTTAGGTCCCGAGTCACTCTGAGATACCTTGACGCGGTACTCGGGCTCCGGTATGTTCTTGATATAAGAATATATTGGCGAAAGTCTCATTTTAACATCAGTGTGAGGGTTTAGCCATATATTGTCAATTGCATTACCGCCGCAGTGCACCTCTACTAGTGATTGTTTGAATATATAGTTCGCCACATCCACACAATTTGTTACCATGTGTAGGATGGTTTTGTGGTACATGTGGTCTGCTGCAGGCATCCTCCATTGTATGCATTTTTGCTGGGGATTCCTGTTAGCAACGGACCACATGTGCAGGAATTGCTCCCCCGGTTTGATATGCGCAACAGCATATGGGGTCTGAGCAATTTTCTGCCATTTTAGACCACGTTTTTTTCTGTGATTGTATTTAAGCATCGCAACTCCCTGAAACAACTGATCGGTGGGGATGCAGGAACTGCCGATATGATAACGATGACCTATGCTGAGGATAGGTCATCATTATCATTTCCTGGATAACCCCTTTAATGTCTTCAACCCTAAAACAAGTGAAATTATCAAAATGTGTTTTTCCCCAATATGTATTCTGATATAGATGGAAGTTTTTAGCTTTATTAGATTTCTCTTCATGGTAGATTTCAATTTCAGCTGTATGTGTCAAAAGATAACAGAAAGAGGCAGAGGTACTGTATGATGGTAAAGAAGAAAAATATCATTAAATTACTCTTGAAACGTCAAAAAGCAGGAAGTAAATTGTGATGTTGCTAATACATCTTTTCAATGCCTTGTTAAACATCAGTGAGGAGATGGCCTGATATTCTGCCATTGTGACTTAAATTAAACTAGGAAACAAGCCAATGCTTATAATTAAAATAGATTTGGAGCCTTGCAGAGACAAACAGCTTGCACAGGTGGTTGATTGACTTGAATGACAACAATCAACACAACTGTCTGATGTTTTCTAGGGTTATTATAACACTGTCACTGTTAATCCACTAGTCAGCTCCTCCGCATAATCAAACAGAAGGGAAAGGATAGCATGTCTCTCACATCAGCCAGCTAATGAATTATTATTCCTCTTCTCTATGTTCTTTGAAGTGAAAGAACATTCACTCAGAGGCTGGGAAGTTTTATCACATTTTTTTCTGTATTGAATGCCCTTGATATTTCTATGATATGAGACTGAAAAAATGTGATTTCATTCTATGGAAAATATACTTGTGATTCACACACCCACGCTTCAAGATAATTTTGGATTGTAATGCACTCAAAAATAGGTTAAAAAAAGTGAAAAAAATCCTGTGTAATAATACTGTGTTAGTAGTAGTAGTAGTAGTAGTAGTAGTGGTGGTAGTAGTAGTAGTAATAATAATCTTCAGCCTATAGATTACCCTGGAATCCATGTGACTACACAATCTAAGAAACTATTTTGTTGAACACTGTTAATGAAAATGAAAGAGGCTGTCCGAGATTTTGATATTGATGATGATTAGAGATGAGCAGCATAAGCGTCTCCCTCTCCGCACCCACCCAGTAGTCTACAGCGTACACAAAGTTCCCCCAGCACAGTGTCCAGCTCTCCCCATCCCAGACGGGCAAACA